>JABUQX010021368.1:0-47500 GCA_015478945.1 Trachelipus rathkii
TTGAATTCGATATATAGATATATTTCAACGGTATATCGACACTGATTTGATACTTTCAAAGATGTTATTTTTCAATTTAAATTTAAATTCACCTTAGTTTATTATCTTTATATCGTAATTATGGATTCCTTTCCTTATTTCTGTATTCATTTTTTCAATGACTTAAGGAGTTTTGCCAAAATCTGCTTCTATAGTTGTTATCCTTCGGTATCTGTTTTTTCTCTTTTTTTTGGAAGAAATTTTGACTTATTTTGCGTGTCTAGTTTTTCTGTCATTTTTTTTCCAAGAGTACTATGAATTTGTCAGTTTGTTTTTGTACATTTTTCTTTGGTTTTTATTTTTTTTTTGTAATGGATTTTTATATATGTTAAAAATATTTTATTGAAAGTAATTAAATTTTGCATTCAAATAAACAGCAATGAACATTTGGTTAACGATATTTGAGTCTATTAATGTCATTTAGGTTACAGTGTTCCTGATTATGTACATAGTGTATTTAAGGTATCAAAATTTTTAGCTTTTAAATCTATTTTGACAATTCCCTTTACCGTCTTGTATTCTGTAGATTTGTTGGATCTTTCGTTTTGTCATTTTTATTATGTACATATATAATGACGAATGTTAAATAAATATTTATGTATGTTTTATATTATTTCAATTAATTATTCAATTGAAGATAAAAATTTATGAAATATCTAAATAATGGATAGACTTTTATAGGAAGAATAACTAAGAGGTATATATGAGATCAGTTGGAAGTAGGTAGGAATGTGGGAACGTATACATGGAAAGGGAGGTCCTTGCTTGTAAGAATGCGTGGAAAGGTTAAGAATTAGTATAAGGGGAATCTGCTTAAGGTGTAAATCTGGTCTTAGAATAATGATGAATAGGGATGGTGCTTTTGTTACGGATGCATATGTTTTTTTGTGAGGGGAGTGTGTTGAAAGAACTATCTTTCGATAAATTCTCTTCACTCTATTAACAGTTTAATTTTGAAGAGGTGGTATTTTTTATGTTGAATGTGTGTTTGGGGTTTGATGGTGCAAGAAGGAATTTTATTGGTATTGAATTTTGTAATTGTTTTTTTAGTATTAGTTGAGGTTTTTTTTTTGATGGTATTTGGTTAGATTTGTGAGAAAGTTGAAGATATGGTAAATTTTCTGCAGGCACATAAGATTGAAATACTGGTGAATAGTTGATCATATTGAACGGAAGGCGAGATAGTTGTGTATTTGATTGGATTGTCGGAAGTTTTGTGTTTTAATTAATAGGTAGGAGTGTTCAGTTGGAGGAAGTTCAAGTTAAGGTATTGGAGGAAGAGCGGTTTAATATGTATCCTTTTGTTTTCTTATATATTTTTAGCGTTAAAGTTTGAGTTTTATGGTTCTGTATGATAATTTATAGGTATATAGAAATCCTACTAGGATACTTTAGGTAAATAATAATACTGGTATTGTTTTTTGTGTCGAAAGGAAGTGCGTCGATGTGGATCTGAAGGACTGATTTTTGGTGTTGAAGAAACAAGGTCGTTTTAGTTGGAGTGGAGGGTCAATATTCTTTACATTGAATTTATCAAATGATTGAGAAATAGTGATTAGGGAGATTTGGTTTTTTAGAAGAAATAAATTGTATTGTACGTTTTTAATTGATTTTGCATTACCAGGCGTATGATGAGAGATTAATAGGTTGATATGTCTTTATCGGCATGTTTTGTTTTCTTGTGTCATATTTGTTGGTGTTTAGGTTCTTTCTTTGAATGAATCTTATAGTATGTTTATGTTATCGATAGTTTTGATAGCGTGTGTGATGATTTTATATATATTGGTTTGTGTACCTTTTGGTGATTTTTTGGTTTAGGGGAGGAGGAGGGGGGTAGATTGTACTCGTTCGAAATTACACTGTTGTTTAGCTTCCATTAAATTGGAAAACCAGTTTTAACGGTTTAACGTTATGAAAATTAGATTTTTTGAGTTGGTGGGGATTTTTTTTTGTCATTGGAAATGGTGTTTTTTAGTAATGTAATTGTGGGTAGAATGAAGATGAAGTTGTGTATTTTGTGTAGTTATGGTGCCCTATTCTCTTTTTTTATAAATATATGCGGTATTTTTGATTTTGGTTTCTGTTTGTGGCGAATTCTGTAAGAGTAGTTTTTGAGAATGATTGTTTGTTAGAGAGGATTGGGCATGTGTTGTTGTACATAGGATTAAGTGGTTTTGATAGTAATCGTAGATAAGAGTATGGTTTTAGTAAGGATTTGGTTGTGAGTGAGGACAGTCTCGGTGTTGAAGTTATGTTTATGATTTGGTGAGCTATGCTGGATACAAGTGTCTGAGTTTTTAAATTATTTTATTGTATGTTTGGATTGATGATATTTATGTTTAGGGGTGTATGAGAGTGTTAGTTTTTTTTTTTAATAGTTGTTGAATTGGCAAGGTTTAGTTAGGTTGCTGGTTTGCATAGTTATAATTATTCGTTGGTTTTGTTTGAAATGTAAGGGGACTAGTCTTGATGTGGCGCAAGGGTTTTACATTTGATTGTATGTTGTTATCCTTTGTTGTGTTATTGTGAGTGGTATGTAGACTATGGTCTGAAATTAAGTAAGTTTTATATGTTTTTGTTTTGTATATATGGAAGTTTCAATGTTTTTCTATTATGGAACAATCTTAGGGGATGCTATGGTTTTTGTTATGATATTGTAGTCATAAGAAGATTTTTACTTCTTCAAATCTAGCGGTGATTCGAATCACTTGGTTAACTTTTTTCCCGTGCTGAGTTATCTAGTAGGCTGGTTCGTTTTTCCACTAAGTCTGATCTATCCATCGTCCTTCCATAATTATAAGTATTGCTTCAATGTGTTTTAGTTTTTTAAATTGGCACGTTCTTCGTGTTTTTTTTTCTTCATCTGTCCATTATTATTTGCTTTTGATGTATCTTCTAATAAGGTCTCTGGCTCTTTCCTCATTTTTTTGTAATGAATGATGTCATTCAGAAGATTTTTACTCTTCATTTCAGCGGAAATTGCGTAATCACTGATATCTTCCTTCTGTTGCTGAGTTACAGTAAGCGGTGGCGCTTTTTCCACTTATAGTTTGTTTTTCCATTCGGCACTTTTGTCCCCAATAAAAGAACGGTTTCAATATGTGTTTTTATTAAGCACCTCGGTTTTTCTCATTCCTATATATTTTGCTTGGGTATTATATCTTTCCTAAGTAGTTGTTTTTGTTAAAGAATTTATTGATAAAATTTTATATTGTGAATGATAATCATAATTATGATAATAGTTATGTTGGTTGTGAAGAGAAGGGGTAGATTGAAGAATTTTTATATTTTTAATGTATATAAGTATGTTTGAGGATGGTTTGTTCTATTTTGTGGAAGTTGATGATATGATAGTCTGGTTTTGGTGGTTTTTTATTGTGATTGTATATGTGTGGTTCTGTAGTGTGTTTGGGTTTATACTCGACCGGCTTGGTAGATCCGGAAGTAGGGGAAAGTGTATTTGAGTTCGGTGTTAATTCGAATGTCTTGAAGAGAGAAATAGTGAGTTTGGCTAGTAGTGTCGAGTTAATAAAGGTGTTCATATATTAGGTAGTGAATTTTGGCTGGGTTTTTGTTATGGGGTTGTCATGTGTTGCGCTCTCATCCTGGGTGCAATTTGGTTAACCCTACATGACTTGATTTTATCCATTGTGAGGGTTCTTGTTTCGTCTTGTCTTCCTATGAAGCTCTAGGGTGGATTTTTCCTGCCTGTGACAGTTCTTTCCTAAGTAATTTTTGGTTACTTATTTATAGGGGGTTGTGTGGGTTTAAGGCCTTGGTGCTTTCCCTTTCGACTTTTTGTTGTTTCATATTCTTCGTACTTTTTTTTGTGCTTTTTTTTTCTTTTCCGATGCATTGGGGAGAAAAGGGTAGATTATTCTTTCTATTAAGCATAAATGACTTTTATAAAGAAAAGTATAAGAATCTTCTCATTATTAAAATAATTAGAACATTAAATAATTTTAAAATTTTCTTTTGATTATATATTTTTATTGTGTGTGTATATAGTGTTTTATTTTGAAGTTAAGAATATACCGACTTTTTAAGCACTATTATTATTTTTTTTTTTTTAAATTTTTGTTATTTTTTCCTTTCTTTTTCCTATTTCGCGATTCCAATGATTATATATTTATTAAACATGTTATTATATTTAATGTGGTATTTATTGTTCTTTTGTTTTACAGAAATTGTATGCAGTAACTTTTAATCTGTTAACGTTTTTGTTGTCTTGGTCAAATTTATGTTCTTTTGGTTTTAGGGTCGATTTGCAATCCTTTGATTCTAAGTCTTTCATATTTTTGTTTTCATCTTCCTTTTAGAGAGTCTATTTGGTTTTTGTTTTTTTTTTGTTTTATGGTTAAAGTTTTATTGTTTGTGATTTTCGCCCTTTTTTTGTTCATATAGGTTAATATTGTTGTATCATACTTTATAAAATTCTATTGAATATGTACCAGGTATGGTTCAATATCAGCAATGTTATTTTTCCTCCACTTTTTCATTCCTATGTATATCATATTAATATATATTGATATCTATTATTTATTTTTTTTTTCCGGTTTCCAGTCTCCGTTGTAGATAATATTTATCCTTTTTTTTTTTTTCATTGTTTTTGTCGTTATTATGAAATAGGATATACTTTATTTAAAAATATACCTTATTATATAGAGATAGCGAGATAGGCTATTAGGTAATTGTATGTTTTTTCATGCTTTTCTTTCGATCTTCCATTAAAAATTTTATATTGCTTTCTATAAATATTTATTGAAACTCCCTTTTAAACATTAAGTATCAAAAAATTAAAAGAATTTTTTGGGAGGGATTTTATAAAATTGTTATAAATTGTTATATTAATTTCTTTTTCTTTTCAAGGTTGGATGCGAATAATATCAAGCAAAGATTAGCTTCAAATAATCGTTAGTTGTTCGCGTATTTGTACTGGATAATGTATTTGTTTTATTAATTCGCCATATACTTATTTTTTAATTTTTTATCCTTTTTTTTTATCGTTTAATTTCTGTTTTATTATTATATACAATCCTTAGTATATTTTTTTGGACTTTTTTTCTCTATTTTTACTTTTTTTTCAATAAAATTGGTTTTATTTTTATATTATGTTTTTAGTGCTTTGGCCTTCTTTGAATTGAGTAATGTAATGCAAGATTAAAATATATTTAATATTAAAAAACTGTGTTTTACTTATGTATTTTATTTACAAAAGTCTAAATAGGTTTTTTTTTTTAATTCTATTATTGTTCCACTTTTCCAACGAAATATCATTTAATTTCGTTATACTAACTATTTTCTAAACTATTTTAATATTGATATTATATTTAATTTTCTTTATGATGAATATTGCAGTTTAATAAGGTTTTTAGAAGCCCTGTATTCAGGATTGTTATATTATTGTGTAGAAGTATATCAGTCCTATATATCATTGTAGATAATCTTTTAAGATTTTGTTCTCAATTGAATTTATTACTTTTGTATTTGTTTTTTTGTTTTAGCGTTGATATTTATGCTTTCGTGCAATATTAATTTACTTTCCTAACGTTTCTTTCTCGTTAAAATATTTTATTTTGTTGTTATCAATGTAATTTTGTGACTTAGATATAGTTCTTTATTTATTCGAAATTTTGCATTTTTATTGTCCAAATTTTTTTGCACCACCCTATTTTGTTAATTGGGTTTGTTTAGTTGGTTTTTCTCTTTTGGTTTGCGACGTTTTTTTTTTGTAAATTTTCTTATTTTTTGTCTAGTATATTACTTTTTTTTTTATTTATTATTTTCGGTGTCTCATAGGATGGTTAGGTTAATTGAATGTATCTTTATTATAATTAGTCTTTCGGATCTCTTGAGTCTCTTTTTATTAATTATCATTAACAGTTGAATGAACGTTTGATGAAACTGGTATTTATTTCTTGTTTGAGTTCGTGTATGTGTATTGTATTTTTGAAGTATTGGCACAGCTTTCATATGCCCATTTAAGTTTGATTATTGAGTATTTGTGGTAACGTATAATTTCTGACGTGCTGAAGATTTTAAGTTTTTATTTATTTTACTTCTTTTATTTCTCTTTCTATCATATTCCTTTATAAATTTCTTTTGAATAAAATATATTAATTTTGTCTTCTTAATGGCGGTTTTTCCCTTATTGCAGAAATGAATAATTTTGTGGATTCTCTATAAAGGTTTCATATTAACAACACGAGCTTTTTAGATGTTCAATTTATTATTATTATTTTTTTTTTTGTTCTTTTGAATAATTTTATTTTTAAAATTTCTGAAGATTTATTATCATTGTTTTAAATTTGTTTTTATTATTATACATTGTTATACTTCTTGTTTATTATTAATCAATTCTATCCTCCTATCTTCCCTATATTAGGGTGATGCGTCGTTTAGCATAGTCAGCAAGATGGAAGATGAAAAGTAGTATTTAAAGAAGCTATTTACGCAAGTCTGAATAATGATAGCCTTCCCCCCCTTCTTTTTTATACGATGGTGGAGGGGTTGTTTTGTTTTAGTTGTGGAAGGGTTGTTCAGAAGATATTGGAGCAGCATTGTTTTTCTTAGGAGATATTATTTATTTTATGATTCCAATGCTGATCTAATTATCAAGATTTTCAATAGTGTTCATAAATTTTTTTTTGGTCCACCTCTCATTAAATTATATTTCTGTAATTCCCTACTAAACCATATGTTTTATCAATAGCGAGAGTTCTGCTGCTATTTCATTTTCCACTTTGTATATTTACCCTCCTCGTCCTAACTTTGCATTGGTCCATATTTCCTCTGCTTTCGTTCCTGCCCACTGTCCTCTCTTTATTCTTTGGAGAAGGATAATTCTAGATGCATTTGTGCTCTCTTACAAATTGGAGTCGCTTCTGTGATTGGGGCGACTGCGCCTTTAGCATAGTAAGTTGTTTCTCATCTTTCTTTCCGATTTCGTTTTTGCTTAGGCGTGCTGCTGCGTTTGTTGTCCCTTTCTAGCAATTTATCTTATCTCGCGCTCTCCCCCTTTCCTTTTTTGTTTGGTGTTTCTCTGCTTACGTTGATAACAGTCTCTTCCATATTGCTTTGATATTTTACCATTTGTTCCATTCTCTCCTACCTATTCCTTGTAGATTTTTTTGACTTTCTTACCTATTTTTTGGTTGGTATTGGTTCCTGTTCTTTTCAGTATTCGTCTGTCTCTACACTCGTCTTGTCAGGAATTATGTAGGCTGCTCCCTTTTCTCTATCACTTCTTTGCGTCCTTCATTTATGACTAATGGTTTTTTTCCCTGTTCAGGGGTTTTAATCGTGGATGAATGTTTTCTGTTTGGCGATATCGTTCACACACACTTCTGTCGCTCGTGACGCATCTTCTCGCTGTGAATCAAATTCTCTCTTAACTATTCTCTTCCTTGCTCTAGTTGTATTTGTCTTTCTGGTTCCCAGTGGTGAATACGTATTTTCTCGTAATGATTAGTCGGCATCATCTGTTCCCTTCTGATCATTTTCGAGTCTTATTGTTTCCTCATCTTTATTTGTGCGATTTTGGATCTTCTCTTTTCCCATTATCATGCGGAGTTCCTAATCCATTCAACATCGAAAATCTTTTCAGACTTTTTTTTTGGAAATCTTAGTCTTCCACGCATCCTGTAGGCCCTCGCGACTGGTTTTCTTCAAAACTCGGTCTCCGTCGTTCTATTGTCGTTGCTTGAGTTTGTGTGGCGCGAAATGTTCTCGTCCGTCTTGCTCTTCTCATTTGACTTTATACGAACGTTATTCTGTTTTTGTGTGGGCCTAACCACAGCTTTTCCTGCTTTAATTCTAAATGATTTCTGAATTCTTTGTCCAGATTTCTGTCATTTTTGAATATTACTAATCGATCAATATTTTTTTCTGAACCTGTATCCACTTCCAGGAAGGCCGGTGGTATTACACCCGCTAGTTGGTATGCGTCGGTTTTACTGTGCTCCTTCGGTATTCTTTCCCCTAATACCGTACTACTTTTACCTTAAAGTCTTTTTCGAGTGTGCCATGCCTTTTCTCTTCCGGAGGTCAGTTTTCTGTTCCACTTCTCTTCTGGGATTCTGCTCTCTTGCTTTTTTTTTCCAATTTCGATTCACCATGAGGGGAGGATAATGGAGTATTCATGTTGCGTTTTTCACCTGACTGCTGTATGGAGCTCTGATCTCCGGTGTCTGGTGATGACCTTTTTTTTTTTCTCTTTTCAACTCTAATCACTCTCCATATTTGAAAGTTATCTTGTTGAGGCTCTATTTATACAATTATTTAAAATTTTCTGTGTAATTATAATTAGAATTTGTTATTTTAATATTCTAATCTTTCGTTTAATGTTTATTTGTATTTTGTTTTAAATACTATTGTATCTAATTACACGTATTTTTATCAATTAGTTTTTTTTGTTTTGTACTTTTAATATATAGTTTTAAATTTTCGTTTTCTTAAATTCTTTTTTCCTTTGAGTTTTGTCGATATATCACTTTTCTATTTTTTTTCTGTTTAATCTAATTAAATAGCTGTCCTCCTTATCCCAATTTTTTTATCAAGTGAATTTGTTTTGCTTGCCTGTAATTACAGAATTAATTATTTTTTTCTGTTCAATTTTGATTTTGAACATTTTAAAATCTAACTTTTGATCAGTTTTTTTTTTTTTGTTTTTTTTTTTTTTTTGTTTTTTAAAAATGATTTTTTTTAAGTTTGGCCACAGATGGCTAAGTGCAATTTATGATAATTTTGTTTTTTATTTTCTGTTTTTTTTTTTTTTTTTCCTATTATCTGATCCGGAAATATTTTATTAGTTTAATAGTACAATAAGAATTGTGGTGTTAAATTAAGATTATGTCTGATTTATTTGTGCAATTTAAAGAAAACTATCGCATCTTTAAGACATTATCTTATACTTACTGATATCTTTTTTCGTACTTTTCATTTTGTTTAAGGAGATTGTACATAGCATATTACTGAATTTAAATATATAAGTTTCCTATCACTGTTTTTAATTAATAGAGAGTTGTAGTATATAGTTGCCAGGGTTTCTTTTTTTTGTAATTTTGTGCTTTACATGGCGTCGATAATGAGGATATTGTCTTGGTATTCCAGTTTTAGCAGGGAGTTTAGTTTCTTTAGTCAAAGACTAGTATTTACTTATTCAACTTGAAAAATGTACAAGAATTTTTTTTTTTTTTATATTGTGGGAACCATGTTTTGTGATGGAGGACATGGTTTTAGAATAAACAAATTACAAAATTTAATTGATGTTAGAAATAATTGATCAAGGATTAAGAATTCAAAACTTCGATAATAGGAACAGAATGATCAGCTTAATTGGCTTAATTTTACGGATGCGTTAATGGTTATGAAAGTTCGGAATGACATATCTATTATTATGCTGGTCTACGTGGAGTTAGGATGGAACTTGGTACGCTTGTCCTTCAAAAGTTGTTCATCATCACGGTGAAATAGGATACCTTTAAGTTATATTTGAATATTTTGAAGCAATACCTACGTTGTTTAAGTTCCATATTTTGTTCTTCACGGTTTTACGCCAATTTTTTATTTTCTTATAAAAACTTGATATTCGCAATTTATTTTTGAAAGTTTTTTTTATTTCGTACATGTTTCATTTTATAATAGTTTTTGTCTTTAGTTTATAGCGTTCTTCTTGTTTTTTGTGCATTTTTTGTGCTTATTTGGACGGAACCGTTATAGAAATGTCTGAGTTGCTTTCGTTTTATTGTCAATTTTAGCCAAAATCCGAATTATGCTTTCACTTATTAATCGTAAGTGAATTTTCCTTAATTTCTGTTTTTATGTTGTCTTGTTTTCCCGTTTGCTTAGCCGAATTTATAGCATGTTCTGTGACGAAAAAATCTAAATTCAACCAAGAATATGGCGCTGTTTGGTTAAGACCTGTTTGGGATTTTTGATTGATATTTTTCATTTTTCAAATAAATTAGTATTAGTTGAATATTAATTCTAATTCCTTTCTGATACTCGATATAAACTCCATCACTATATAGTGTATTCAAGTTAATTAATTGCCCATGATATTAACCCATTAGTTTTTTTTTATTTTGTTTATTCCAAAACCTAGTGCTCCATTAGAACAGCTTTTATATATTATTTGATTGAATTCATAATGTTTTTGTAAGTTTTAATGTTTTGCTGTTTTCGTTTTTATGTTACGTACATATTCGTTTGCTATTTTTTAACCTTTGTGTGAAGCCAAATTTTCTTTATGCGGGGTTTTTTGTTTAAGTTGCACTTATAATGTGGTTCAAATTTTGAGTATCTGTTATTAACTGTTCTAAATAGAATCTGAGATTATATGGTTTGGTGTTTGTTTTTTTTTAATGTTATTATTTATTTTATATATTATTTATTATTTTATATTTATGTTTATTATTTATTTTATTAGTTAATGTTTATATTATTTTTTTTATTGATTATTTTTTTTTTATTTTGTATTATATATATAATATTTATTTATTTATATATAATTTTTTTATTTTTTTTTTTTATTTATGAGTTTATTTATTTTTTGTTTTTATTATATTAATGATTTTTTGTATTATTTTTGTATATATTGTAGGTATTATTTATATTATTATTTATTATTTTATTTATTATTTATTATTATTTTTTTTTTTTATTCTTTTGCTGTTCTGTTTTTTTCTGTGGGTGTGGGTTGTTTAATATATATATATTAATATATATATATATATATATATAATATTATATATATATAATATCTATATATATATATATATATATATATATATATATATATATATATTATAATATATATAATTATATGGAAGAATTAGGTGTTAGCCTGTAGGTGTCAGAAAATTGATAAAATGAGGAAATGAACGTATTAGAGGAGTTTGTTGTGGTGTGAAGAAAGGGAGAAAAATGGAGAGAATAAAATGAAAGTACGTTGAGATGTTTGGTCATGTGGTAATTATGAATGATAGTCGGTTGTTAAGCGGTGTATGGTGGTGAGCCAGGAGAGCGAAGAAAAAGTGAATTGAGTCAGAACAGGAATGCCTGGAGGAGAGTTTGTTAGAGGGCGAAAGAAAGATGCATAATAGGAGTGAATGGCGGGGTTTTGTAAGGGGGTATGGTTGTGGCCCACCTGGGCCAAGAGATGAACCCCACACTGACGAGATGCCATAGTGAAGGTCCGTCGCGGTCCCGTGAAGCTCTAGGGTGGATTTTCTGATTGCGACGAGTTCTCACTATAGGTAATAAAGGGGAAGGTAAGGCTGAGCTTTCTTTTCTACTTGTGTCATTTCTTCAACTGCTTTTCTGTTTCCTACTGTTCTTTTCTGCTGGATTAATGACAAGGTGGCCGGGAAGAGCCTCCCCCATCATTGGTTCTTTACGGCTCTTTACGTTCAAACCACAGGTTAGGTTTTTGGGCATGATTTTTGATGTGCGACTATCCTATCTTCCACATATCTAGCAACTGAAAACTAGCAACCACCGCCCACTGGATCTTCTTCGTCATCTCACTTCTAACACCTTGGACGCTGCCAAAAGCATTCAGTTCAGGCTTTATATTGCCTTGGTGAGATCAAGATTGAACTACGGATGTACCATATATGGCCAGACTTTTCGTCCTTACTTAGGCCTCCTAGACCCTGTCCAAAATGATGGTCTCCGTATTGCGACGGGGGCTTTCCGGCTGGTGTTATGCCTCTGTCTCTGAGAAGGGAACACTTCATGTGTTCCCTATACGTCCGACTACGAACTCCTACACTCTCCGTTCTGATTTCCATCCTTCATACAGTGGCATTTCGCACGTCCATTTTGATCATTTGCTTCAGTGGTGGCTGATGTACTTGAATACATCCGGATTCCACTTTGAGCTGCTTTGCTTTATTCGTACGATCATTACACCGATCCATGGTTACATCCACCCCCCCACCCAGTTATGCACAACGATGTGGTTACTGTCGAAGTCTGACCCCCCTTCCCTCATTAATGCAGTCTTCTCCTCCCACCAGGCGAGTCACGCTGCCTCGATAGCTGTCTTTACTGAGGGCTCCAAGACTACCGATGGTTTGGGAGCATCTGCTGTATTTCCTGACCGCACTCTGTCCCATACTCTGCCTTCCTGCTCCTCTATCTTTACAGCAGAGCTGGTTGCACTACTTCTTGCAATTTTTAGGGTTCTCATTATTGATGGAGCTGACCACGTCACCGTCTTTTCCGACTCTCAGAGTGCGCTTCTCTCAATTCAACATCGGTCTTCTAGAAATCCCTTGGTTTCCATTATACAACGTATCTTGTACAGACTCCATGCCCGTCGGAAAGTTTTGCACTTCTGTTGGGTTCCCTCAGGGGGGGGGGGGTGTTGCGGGTAATGTGCGTGCTGATGGGACAACAGTTCAGGCTGGGCCTGCCGTAAATCCTGCAACGCGCACCTACCCCGAGAACTCCGTATGGGACTTCTTCCCGCAACCGACTATTACAAGAGTGTCTTCAGGTCCTGCTGACAAGCCTGTTGGAGTGAGGATCTGCGGGGTGTTAAACTCCGCTTGGTGAAGAACTCTTGAATAGTTGGTCTCTTCCAGTTCGCTTGTGCCGACAACGGAAGGTGACACTGACACGACTCAGAATCGGTCACACTCATTTCACACATGGGCACCTCATGTCGAGGGACCCTCCCTCCTCTTGTCCGTTTTGCCGGGTCTTTATGCCTCTCTCTGTCCACTATCTCTTGATTGATTGTCCCGCTTTGGTATCCACGTCGTAGATACTTTCCTGCTATCGCCTCCGTTACCTATAGAAATCGACTTTCCTCCATTCTTGCTGAATCTCCGTTCTTTCGTTCCAACGTGCTTTTTGGGTTCTTACTAGAACTAAATTAACTTCATCAGTTCTAATTAGTTTCCATTGACGTTCCATTTAATTATGTCAAGTTGCAGGCCCTAGTGTTAATTTCACTAGTATAGCCGCTTCACAGTGAGCAGTGTCTGTCCCTGTACAGGAACTCAAAAAAAAAAATATAACATTATTATTATTTAGATTTGTATATCAGAATGCTCAAATTACGAATGATATTTTAAATTATTGAACCCTAATTCATTATATAACTAGTGATCCTTTAACTAAATATTACTATCTTAAGAATTTTTCTACTAACTCCATTCCTTTGACGGCTACAGAGGGAGGTAGAACCACATACAATTTTTCCACCTCCGAAACGCGTAGCAGAAATCTATATAATTGTCAAGCTTAATTCAATTCAAGCTTATTTTCAAGTTTGTATTTATGGGTTTACCCTCCACCCCTCTACCCCAAGACCACCAATCGTTAAAAAGGAAAATATGGCAGAAGATCTCGAGGAAAATTTTAGATGTGAAGAAGTAAGACAGATCGCCTAAACCAAAATATTTCTTACAATTAATATTTGCATTACACTGGGAAACTAAAATTCTTTGGTTGGTTTATATTATAAGAATCTACCTTTCCGAACACTTAACGAGTGGTAAAACAATGATTCCCCAACTTTATGTGGAGTACTAAACCCGCCATAGCATTCTCGTACATCCATAGCTGGAGGATAGTGAAAGGGCCCAGTTATAAAATGGTATATTCTTGTGAAGCGCTCTTGTATAACTGGGAAAGCTACAAGGGGTGAGATAGTCCATGAGATCTTATATTAATGAGAGTGTAACAACGAAGAAGAGTCTAAAAAAATTTGCAAAGCCTTTTGAGATTCTGTGAGATACTCTGGGAGCGAGTGGTTAGTCTTCCATGACACATTAATAAAATCTTTGTATGCTTCAAAAGAACATTTTGAATTGAGAGGACTGAGGCACAACGAAAGGTCAGTCTTAAATTGAAGCCAGCTTGTTGCTTTCAAAAGTTCCGGTGTGGACTGAATAAGCACTGAAACGTTCCCTTCCTTGTGACTAACAAATCTTGTATACGCTCTTAATTTCTCAGTATCGGTACTGATACCCTCGTCGTCAAAATAAAGCTCTATAGCTGCCAACCACAAATTTAGCTCGGGCCCTCTCCAGATATTATCTACGTAACCAATGAGAATCGGAATGTTGGGACGTGTATGTGTAAGGCGGTCAATATTCAAAGTAGGCCTGGACATGCTGTCAGTATGATTTGAAGTATCTAAAGAAGAAATATTTTGAGTGGAAACTCCTGAAGCTTGATCTCCTCCTTCTATGGGAGCGGTTTCGTTAATAGTGTCGGTGCGGAGCACGTTTTCTTCTTCGGAATCAGAAGGCATTTAAAATAAAACGACTTACAAAAAACACAGATAATTCACGACGGACAAAGACGAAGAAAGAAAAAGAATGACGGACAAAAGGAACAGAAAATTACATCGGACCGAAAAGAAAGAAAAATATTGAACAGAGCCTGAATGACAACTCAATATTGTAAAGAAAACACAAAAACTTACACCAATTGCCAAATACACAGTCGGTTACTTCTGGAAATAATCTCTCAAGCAATGCAAGGTTTCGAAATAATTTATATAACGAGAACAATTAGCACCGTGAAATTAATTGAATAATAAATAAATTTAAAAAGAGAATTGATGAGGAAATAAAAATATAAAAGGAAAAGAATAATCAACATGAAAAAATTTAAATAACCAGGCCTGAATCCTTCCCTTCGCGAAACCAACGAAATATATGCCTCCTCCTATTAATTATTTCTGAGGTAAACGGTATGTGAGAATGAAGGTCTTCGTGATTTGAAAACAGGCTTGAGTTTTCTTTCGGCAGAATTTCTAAGATAATATCTAAACACAAATAGATATGTTAATTAATATGGAAAAAAATAAGAAAATATATTTATATATATATATATAATATATATATATATAATACATTATATATATATTATATATATTAATATATTTAATATAATATATATATATAGTATATATATATATATCATATATAATAATATATTATATATATAGAATTCGAATAAATAAATAAAAAATCAGATAATATTTAATAATATATAAATACAATAAATACGACCAAGGCAGATCTTGTGATCGCGAGCTGGTAAATAAATTAATCCCAACCAATTAAAAACAATAAAAAAAAATTTACCCCTTCACGCACTTTAAAACCAATTTCATAGATAATTCAAATAATAAATCAGACAATCAGACTACGGCGACCACCGATATCTACACACTCTCTCTACTCTACATATCCTACGGAGAGACGGCGTCCGAAAAAAAAACTTCCTTCTGGGCAGGTTAGCAAAGAACTATGAAAAACATTGTAATACTATTTCAGTTTTTCCAGTAAATGACACGTGGAAATAGAAAACTTGGTATGTATCTTGTAGACGAAACTGGCAATCCAATCTAATACTTCTTCTGTTACGACAATATTTTGAATAACAACAAATATATTCTTTGTAGGTAGAAGCCCAAACTAAGCACTTCAAAGAAAATCAAACAACAAAAAGCTTGCACTTATAATCTATTTGTCTTTATTTTATTTCTTTTTGAGAATTTACTACAGGCTAACATCTTAATTTCGTCACTTCCGTAATTATATAGCGAGCAAAAAATAGCAAATAAATAATTATACAATAATATATTACTATTTAGAGAAATATATATATAAAAAATTATAATAAATATTTTAATATCAAAATCGTTTCAACTGTTAAATGATATATTTAAATATGAATAAAATTTCAAATAAATTTTCCCGGTGGTTCAAATTCTTAATTTACAGTAAAAAAAAAAAAAAAAATTCTTATAAGATCTGTGACAAAAGAGAATAAAATCAGTTTATATCAGGAAAAAACTTCACCAATAGACCCGACTTTAAAAATACGCAACTACATTTAACCGTTGACATATCAGCTTTCAGTTATTACAGAACCTGAAGAACTATGCAATTAGAAAAAGAACCCAATTGACATGTGAAATGAAAACCGTATAACATCATATGTTCGACTGCGTAATAAGCAAAACTTTAAATATGAAAGAAAAGTAAATTAAAAAGTGTATGGTGAAAAAGAAGTAGTAGTAATATATATAATATATAAAATATAAATAATATATATATACATAATATAATATACATATAATATATTATATACAATAAACTATAATATATAATATATATAGTATATAATACATAATTATAAGCATATCACCGACCAACATAATATACATTACATGAAATATAAAAAGACTACTGATAACAACTCAAAAGAATAAATACATATACTATATCCTAATATATACATACTATATATAATATAACCCTACCATCTATAAATATACTATCCGATATATCAATATATAATAAGACAGAGGTTAGATGGTTATAGTCTACCAATTAAGAGTCTATTCAATTTAGTTCATGGATGGAGTTAAGAAAGAATTCGAGAGAGAAGGTGGGAGAATGGCAGAAATGGTGTTGAATAGGTAGAGAAGACATGGAGATAGAAGTGAGAGAGGTGCCATACTATTAATATGTGAGAGAATGATTATGGATTCTGTGATGGAACGAATCTGAAGAGAGTTTTGGAGAATTGGTAAGAAGAGATTTGGCAGGGTGTGAAAAGGAGGGGCTTGAAAGTAAACGTGGATAAAGTAAGAGGTATGGTTGGAGTGAAGGACATTCCTCGATTGTGAAGTTATGTTAGATGGTGAGAGCAGGTCTCTAAGTTTAGATATTTCAGGGATATATGTTGGATGAGAAGGGAACGGGAGCGATAGCAGAGCTGTAGTGAGGAAAGTTGTTGAATGGCAAGAAAGGTGGCTGGGGCAAATATCGGATTGGGTGATGCAAAGGGACTAAGTCTTGAAGTTGCTAGGGTCTTTACAGAGGGTGGTTTGTATACCTGTGTTATTGTTCACATATGTTAGTGAGACTTCATGGTCTGGAATAGAAGATAGATCTAAAGTTCAATGTTCAGATGGACAATCTTAGTGACGTTGCTAGGTGTGAGAAGAATGATAAAGAGATTGAATGAATACGTATTAGAGAGTGGCTGTGGTGTGAGAAAGGTTAAATGAGAGAATAACGAAAGTACATTGATGGTTTGGTTTTGGTCATATGGAAAGCCATGAGTGATAGTCGGTGTGGTAAGCGGATTGATATAGTGTGAGTGTGTTATGACGACCGGCTGGGAGGACCAGAAGAGAGAAGTGATTGAGTCGGTGAACGATCATAGTCTGAAAGAACGTAACCCATCGTGATAATTTTGGCAAACGATAGGGGCGCCGCCCTACAAGAGTGCATGATAGGAGAGAAATGGCGGGGTTTTGGGATATGAGCGGTTTTGTATATGGGCATGGTTGTGGCCCACTGGGCCAAGGAGGATGAAACCCTATACACTGAAAATTTACCATAGTGAGGGTCTCGTCGCGTCCCATGGTGCTCTAGGGTGGATTTTCTGTCATGTTGACGATGCTCTCGCTAAATTATGAGTACAGAGCGGGGCAGGTAAGGGCTGGGCTTTCTTTTCGACGTTTGTCTGTTCTGACACTACATGCTTTTCTTTTCCCGTGCATTGTACAGCACCATTCCCCAATTTGTGGGCAAAGAGGAACGGTGAAGAAGAAAGAGAAGAAGAGTTATAGTATTAATATATCATATATTATTAAATTATATATATATATATATATTATATATACTATATATATACATATATATATATATAATACTACATATATATATACTATAATTATAAATCTTATAAACAGCTCCCAGGAAGAGCTTTCGCCTTGTCAGGGTCCAGCGTTTTCTCCTTCTGGCCCGAAACTCACAACCCATAACACATTCCAGAAAGCATTTCTGCGGCTGCAGGTTGGATGCCAGATTCCTGGAAGTTAAACACACCTCTTCATGGTAGGGATTTTCGCTCCTTTCAGATAGAATGCATCTATCCCCATTTTAGGCCTTTAAAATCGCCTTCTTAGAGCTCTCCAAGGAGCTTTCTTCTGGATTATTAATAAAACCGGACTTCCACTACTAATTAAACAAGAAGGATAGGACCGGAGTGCTAGCCCTGTCGCCCTATAACATTGCAGAAGAAAGACTTCATATGTTCTGGACCCGCGACGAAAAACAGTTCACTTTATCATCTTACGTTCAATATTATATTATATTGCAATTGGAGAACTCTTTTTTTTCCACGTGACTGCGCTGAATACATTATCCATTATCCACCAAATATCACTTAGAGGTAGATGTAATTATTTGCAATACCACCACAATATAAATTTAAAAGAATTATTTATCAATTTATCAAATTTATATTATAGTAGGAATTATAAGGGATCTGGGTGGGAATAGAAAATGTGAGCTGCGCCTAGAAGTTTGTATAAAAGTTATCTCTTCCCACTAACTTTCTAGTTTGGTTGAAAAGTTTCGAAAGAAAATATCTGCATGCAGATAAATTTTTTTTAAAATAATGTTACTTTGACTTAGCTTCATTTTGCCAATGTCCGAACCGTTACATCTGGCTATCAATTAATGCAATCAGTACTCTCCTAGTAGAATTCAATTCTTCTTCGTCTGTTTCCAACCTTCTCTTGTTCTTCTCATTTTTTCCCCTTCCCAGCTGTTTTCAATGCTTCCAACTCTAACGAAACACAATCATAATATATAATATAATATATAATATATATATATATATATAGTATATATATATATATACATTCTATAATATATAATATATAACTATATATATCAATATATATATATGTACCTAATAATATATTATATTAATATAATATATATATTTATATTATATATATTATATATATATATATATATATATATATATATAATATAATATATATTAAAGTGTAATGAATTATAACACGTAATATATTAACTATTGCTTCATTTATGTATTGTAAAGTAATAGCCAACATTGCCATTGCAATATCTCTTTCATTTGTCTATATATATACGTTGTATGATTGTAGCGGCCTAACGTCGAAATTTTTAAATATGGTTGTAATTCATGAGTAAATGACAACCGACAATGAAAACTGGTTTCTCGAGGACTTACTTTTGAAAAGCTAAGTTTTTGACAAATTTTGGGAGTAGTACTGTGTAATAATTAATCAATACTATTATTACATTATTATTTATTAATATTTTAAACTGTTAAAAAGATACTACGCATTTATTTTATGTAATTGTTTGGATATTAATATATAAATGTGCTCCATGGAAGGATATTTAATTGATTTGATATAAATGTGAAGCTCACACATGCATGATAATGCATTTGGACTTTATAGGTTTCGAATTTTTTAGAAGAAAACTGTGATTTCTTGGAAGCGACAGTTTCAATTGTACAGAAAATACCAATTATGTTCGGTCTTGCTCAAAATGTTTCAAATATAACATTTGTTTTCATAAAATAACTATTAACGTGCGGAATACATCATTTTATTAAATTGATTTTAGGAATTGCTGATTGTGGATGGCATTAAGCGTAAAATGATTGACGCAGATTTGCTAATAAATAGTTATTATAGGAATCATTTGATACATTCTTCTCTTTGACTTCATACATTCGCTATGCTAAACAACGATGACCCCAATTACCCAACCGGTTCGGTATGCGCTTTGTCGCATTCGTCCTGCATGCAATTTTATATATTTATTAAGTGTGATACTTCTTGCTTACAGTGCTTATCTTATTTTGAATGTTTTTCTGCTCTCACAACACGCTATTGTAGTAATGGTTTCTAATGTAAAATGGGATGTTTAGTTTCAATGCTGGAAACACTCATCACTTGGCTTTCATGTACTCTGGTGGAAAAGCGTCAATTAGATGTTGATACTCTGTGATGTTAAAACAATATTAGAATTGGTTTATCTAGTAATGTTTAGCAGTGTGACTATTTATAAAAGCATCGTCTGTCCGATGCGATTATGCAACCACATGCACATTGTGTCTGCCAGGTTTACCAATAATTTCACTACAAGGTAAGCAGGTAACAGCGATGCATAAGACGTATGTATCGTGGAAGTTGTATTTTTATTACATAAAGATTTCTTTTGTCTTTAACAAATATAAACGGCATTTAACGATTAATTTTATTGTTTATTTACACGAAACATTTGCCAAAAGGTCACATTTGATTTATTCAAACAATTAAAAAGATATTGTATATTTTACTCGTTGGGCGAACCCTCTGTTGCATTTAAGACATCACTGTTATCTTGAATTCAGAAACTGGTTTTGCATTCAATTGGTCACACATAAAGACAAATACAAAGTGTTCTAAGAATTTCTACAAGACATTTAATTTCAAGTAATATTTTATATCTTTGTCGTAAGGTCAATCGTGTCCGTATCATATAATATATTATTAGTATATAATTTGCTTATTTATTTTATATATTTTTATTTTTCAATAATATAAATATATATATATTATACTAATTATATTATATTATTAATTTAAAATTCAAAATTTATATAATATAATTGGTAAAGCATTGATATTTGATTTATTTTTTTTAGAGCATAATATTTTTAACATATATTAATAATAATCACATATTTTACTTGGTAGTTAATATTTTGGTTCTATATTTGCGCGTGCGCTGTAAATGGATAACGGACAGATTCGGATACATGTGGACCTGGAATTATAATACCTTGGATAAGATAGTTTTGAAGTTATAAGTATAATATATATAGATAAACACGAAAAGCATACATATAACATCACTTATGGTTGCAAAGTGCGCATGTATTGGAAATACCCACAGGACATTCGGATACATGTTCATGGACTTATAAAATCTAGTTTGTAGACCAGTAAATCTTTTAATTATGATATCTTAATCTTTAATAATATAATCATAAAATTATCCAGTGTTTCATTTGAGTATTTCCAAACGTGGTTATTTACTTTTTCATTATTCAATAAATTCAATTAGACCATTATTGCTTTAAGTGCTTAAAGACGTTGGTTTATCGTGATTGAAAAGATTGACACAAATCAATAAGGTACGTTAGATATGATATTAAGGAATTTGTCACAGGGGGCCTGCCAAGGATTTTGTTCATTCAGTGCGAAAGAGTAAGTATGACAATAATTTAATATCTTTAATTAACCAATCACCCTACATTAATTAAATATTGGTGTGAAGAACTTACAGTATGACATCTTATTGGGGATATAACTTAATCATTACTAATAAGCGGTGCGGTCTTGAACTGTGAACTTTCTATTGCTATTTTGAAAATGAAATATCTTAAGCTCAAGTTAGTATACAGTCGTTGTATAAAACTGTGCTCAGAATGTGTATCCGTGTTGTAATATATAATTTCAGTTTGTTGATATTATGGTATAACGTTGATTTGTATTGTTTTATTTTTTAACTGTCAATATAGTCGGATTAGGACTATTTGCTTCTCGTGTGAAGATAAAAGATATTTGATATTTCTTTGCGTATTGGTTGGGGATAAACAAAACTTGTTAATTATTTGCACCAAATATTAATTGTTCACATATAGTGAAACACTGGAATAATTTTGGTAATTTATATATTATTGCTCATATAAATAATATATGTATATAAAAATTATATGAACATATATTTATTAATATTGTTTAGATAGGCTGTAAAATTTACAAATTAAGCGGAGCGAAATAGTGGTTTCCCAGAGATTCACAATTCTCCTCATGTTTGAGTTTCTATAGGTTAAAACACTTAGGTCCCCGTTAGATTTGTCCAAAATTTTATTGCAGATGTGTAAGACTAGGTATATATATATTATAATATATATAGTGATTATATATATAATATATTATAACTTATATATATATATATATATAGTTATATATATATATTATATTTAATATATTTATATATTAATTATATATATATATATAATATATAAATATATATTTAATATATAGATACATTTGCACTAAATTGCGGCTCTAAAAATTTGTTTTGAATGAGCAAAGATTTTAAGCTAACTTTCGAAAATTTTCGGTAGAAAACGGATTAGATTGATTCGTGCGTTGAAAGATGACGTCTGTTAGTGAACAAATATATTTTGTAGTTCTGTTTTGATGTACACAAATATAAATATGGCTACATGCTAATGCTGAGCTATGAGATGTTGAAGTCGGAAGAGGTTTTAGGTGTTGAAGGAAAATCACTGCCTTATAAAAGGAACCAAATGCTCAAGGAAGCCGCAATCGCACAACAAAAAGTAGCTGCGATTTGGAGGAGAAAAAGATTAGCGTTTGAGCTGAAGAAAGAGAAGCTAAGCTTTGAAGATGGAAAGGGAGAAGCTAAGCTTGGTTTTGAAGAGAAGTGCGGAGAAAGCCAAGATTGAGCTCATGCGCAAAGAGTTAAGTTAAGAGGCGGAAAAAAGATGCATAAGAGAGAGTCGGAAGAAAGGATCATACAGATGAAGCATGATGCTGAAGATCGTCAAACACAACATGATGCATCAATAGCATCACAAAGCACTCCTCATTCAGATAATACTCCCACACACAACAAACTGCCTAAACTAAAGATTCCGAACTTTGACGAAAAGGTCAATAATATTTAAGATTACTTAACGCTGTTTGAGAAACAAGCTGTTGCAAACGCCATTCCAAGGGAAAAGTATGTCCATCTGTTGGGGTCATTGCTCACTTGTAAGGCTGTGGCATTGTATAACGAACTCACTGTTGATGATGCGTCCATCTATGACGTTTTGAAGAAAGCTTTTTTAATCTGCTATGACCTCACAGAAAGCGGTTACCGATCCAGATTCAAGTCTAATAACTCCTACGCGAAGATGATATCCTAGAGTAATATTTACAAGAGAAAATTATTGAAGCTTCTTAAAAACTGAAGTTACAGCAGAGAATGTAACCACTGAACTACCTAGATGATATTACTCGATACTTTTTCTCGGTTGAGATAAGATATATTGAAATACCGGTTCCAAAAAGAACTCGCACTAATTAAGGAGAAGTCGAAGAAGAAAGCACAGAAGAGGTAGCCTCTTGTTCAGAAGGATACATGGAAGCACATTCGTTTGAGGTTCACAGCTAATAGTCACACGCGAAATCACAGTCAAGTACCAAAAGCATACAATAATAATAAATAATGTATAGATCAAAAGGCAATGGTTACTCTACGAATGGTAATCAGAAAAGTAGCAACCAACATGCATCGAGAGCAACTAACAATGGAAGCAGGATCGGAGGTGGGAGGGCGAACAGACAGAAAACTATACGTCGCAGTAGCAGTGAGCCGAGAGAAGTGCCCACGTGCTTTAAGTGTCAAAGAGAGGGCATCTCTCAAGGGATGTCGAGCCCCTCCTTATTCAACAATACAGTATAGGGGACATAACAAATCAGGAAGACCAAAAGAAGAAACAAAGGCACGGGAAGCGTCCGGGTCTTAGATAACGGCACGAAGCACCTGAACTTCTTCCAGGTGAAGAGCCGAAGCTCCGAATGAGATAATGAAGGTGAAAAAATGACGAAACGTCACACCTATACTGTTAACGTAATGGACGGTAGAATGGCTTTAAAGTCCAAAACACCTCCGATACTGGATGTAAACGTAGTTGGTTTGTGCGGGAAAAGTTTGTGCCGAAAAGGAAGGTGTTATGTTGGAAACAACTTGAAGATACGTTTGTTGGACGGTACGGTGATCGAAGCTCCGCTTGCAAATATCGGATGTGGATACGCCTTATTACGTAGGAAGAACAACGCAAGGCAGTGTTGCGGAGTTGTATATTTTGATTTGGTAATCGCGGAATGTCAAAGGAGCATTGGACCCAAAAGTAGCCTATCTCGCTTGGAGAGCGACCGTGATGTCAGAGGGCCCGTAAGATAGAGGTCGGGCATAACATTAGAAGTATGCTGGTCCCCATCGCTGAGAACGCTGGAAGAAGGTTCACAAGAAAAACCTAACCAAACCAATCATAAATTTGAAATGGCAAGTTGAGGGGGAAGAAGTTTACAGAGGGAAACCGTCAGATGCCACAATATCAGTTTGACATGCAGTTATAAAGAAATTGTACGCGCCAACCATGGAAACCATCAACTAAATGTGATGACTGGGATGCAAAATGTTCACTGAAAGGAGAACGTGTTCCAGGAAAGATGAAAGATTGAAGCCCCTTTAAAGGATCTATTAATAGATGTTGAAGAGAAGACACAGAGAATGATAGAATGTCAGAAACATCGATGGTAAGAGAGCACGAAGTGGTCTATGAAACAGATCACTGCGAGTTGAGATGCTGAGTGGTGAGAGGTGAATAGACAGATCACACTCAAAGTTCTGGAAGAGAAAGATGTTGATAGCTGTGCGTTGAGGGGGTACTAACATGGTGAATGAGTTCAAGAAGCTACATCAACGAGCGAGCAGACTTTTAAAAGTAAACCTAAAGATGACGATGTACTCAAAAAGAGGAAGTTAAGAGTGTAGTATGTAAGGAATTTGCGCACGTAATATGCCGGAACGCAGGAGAAGTTGAAGAGTCATTCTCAGTATTATTACTGGATGTATGCCATTATTTCATGGTTATACAGGAAATTAAAGTTGGGAACAAGGAAAGAGCAGGAGCTCGCTGAACTGATCAGTGGAGGAAAGGCAATTCTGCAATAAATACTCGATAAAAAGAAGATGAAGATTGAACGCCGAGAACTGCCATGGAAAAGATGGTATACAGTCGGTCAATGTTGTTAAACGAGACACCATGAGTATGAAAACGAGAGGTAGTTAGAAGAACATCGGCAGTTATGGAAAAGGGTTTGAGATAATATAAGGCGAAAGTGAAACCAAGCCAGAGACATACAAGACAAAATGAATATGTGGAAAATTTCAGAAAAGAAAATGTTGTGGCGTCTGGGGCAGGAGGCTGCTAGCCTCTCACATGAAGAGTCACCGCATGGTGAAACTATTGTTTGTAAGGAAGATGAGAGAAGTTGGCAGAAAGGGAGAAGAGTGTCCAAAGAGACACAGAAACACAAAGAAATGTGTGATACTGGAAGAAGTTAGAGAGAAAGGAGATAACGAAGAAAGAAGCAGGGATGATAGGTCTGGGGAAGGGTGTAAGAGGATACTTAGTTTAATGATATGTCAAAGGAAAATGCAGCAAAGCATGCGTCACAACGAAAAATAAAAAGATTGAAGAAACGAAGACTGATTATTTTGTTTTTGAAAATAGATTTAAAATATTTTGTGACCGGCGCAAACAACCCCGACTTACTTCTTGTAGAGACTGTTCTTCGAAGGGAAAATTTCAGTTGCCACTAATCCACATTAAGTGAGGTGATAGATAATGTCGTCAATGCACCATTTAAGCATGTCATATGCCGGCAACACATTGGATTCCATTATTCAGAAATCTCTTACAGAGAAGTGAAGCACTGAAGTGAAATGAAGACCAATGTTTTTAATCACGTTGTTACATAAAAGCAAAAGTACCAATTGCTTCAAAAGGACGTGGGACCAAAATGTAATGCAATATATACCACGTCAATAATAATACATATAGACTTCATTTATGTATTGTAAAAGTAATGGCCAACATTGCACATATGCAATATCTCTTTCATTGATTTCATATATATACGTTGTATAGATATGTAGCGGACTCGTCGAAAATTTTTTGTAAATATGGTTGTAATTCAATTGAGTAAATGACAGCAATGGAAAAATGGATTTCTCGAGACTTACTTTTTGAAAAGCTAAGTTTATTGATTGGAGTCAATTCACAAAACTGTGATAATAATTAATAATACTATTATTATCATTATTATTATTTATATTTTTAAAACTGCTTAAAGGATTCTAACGCAATTATTATTATGTAATCTGTTTTGATATATATATAATGTGTATGATTCGAAAGGAAATCTTATATAATGTGAAGCTCACAATGTATAAATGCATTTGACTTTTATGTTTCGATTTTAGAAGAAACTTGTGATTTTCTTGTGAACAGAGTTCAATTGTAACAGAATTACCAATTTTCGATCTTGCTAAATTTTAATATACATTATTTGTTTTTCTAAAATAACTAATTAGTGGGTTTATTTATTTTCAACTTTAAATTATTTTGACGAATATTAATCGAAGTCAACAAAAAAACTGATTGACGAAGATTCATCGAATCAACAAAAAAATATTGACGAATATTGAATATTTGATCTTTTTGCATTTTCATTCGCTTGATTAATCAACAGTGCTTAACAGTTGAGTATGCGCTTGTCGCCTGTCTGATGCTTCAATTTATTTTTTTTAGTGTGATATTCTTGTATCAGTGAGGTCTTATTTTAATGTTTTTGTAAAAGTAATATGTAGATAAATAAACGGGAACTCACTAGGTCGAAAAATTCAATAAGTATGTTTAAAATTTTCATGTATGATAACTTAAATATACTTGCTATATTTTTCTGTAAAGCTAATGGTGTTTTAAATCCTGTCGACTCTATAAGCTCACTATGTTGTTTATAAGATATGCACTCAAGTATAGAATATCTTCTACATAGGCATACCGTACAACCACCACCCGCTCTCGTTTGAATAAGCGCATTTCAGCAAATGCTTGTGTCTATACAGCACAACATGGTGTTACCCATCTCACTCAACTAGCAGGTAACGAGACGATATTATCATTGAAGTGTATTATATCTTTAATATAGTACGGTACCAAGATGTCTCTAATTGTAGAACAACAAGATTAAAGGTTTTAACGATATAAAATTTATTAGTTTTCAACACCGAAAAATTGCCAAGTCACAAATTAAATTTATATCAAAAATTAAGAGATTATGATTATTGTGGATAACCCGTATGGCAACTTCCTTCTGCCCTTTAAGAAATCAGGCTGTTATGTGTTGAATCTCAGACTAGGACTTCTGCATTCATTTACGCTCACCACCTGAACAAATCAGATGTAACTCAAAAGTATTTACAAAATACTGTATAACCTACATATTGTCAAGATCATTTATATCTTTTGTAAGTCAATCTGCGCTATATATTTTTGTGTAGTAATAAATTTTATTTATTTATATATATCGTTGAACATCAATATATATATATTATCATATAATATATATAAATACATATATATTTATATACTATATATTATATTATACCATATATAATATATATATAAATATAACTCATATATAAGTATATATATATATAATATATATAATATAGTATATATATATAATATTATATATAATATATATATATTAATATATATAATTATTATATATATAAAATATACTATCACTATATTAATATATATATAATATTATATACTATTTATGGGCAAAGATTAGTAATACTAAAGTATAATTGGTAAAGCTTTTAGTGTCTAGATATATGGATTTATTATATTATTAGGCATAAATATTTTAATATCATATTTATATAATAGACTAACTATATATAATATATATATATATATATACTATATATTTATAATAATATAATATATATATATATATATAATATATAAAATAAAACTACTAATATTTTACTTGGTAGTTATATTTATTGGTTCTATATTGCGGTGCCGCATTTTAAAACCGTATACCTACGGGACATTCGCGATAAAATCAATGTTACATGGAATTTATCAAAACTCCTGTCAGATAGTTGTGTAGAAGTTAATTATTATTTTTTATATATTTTATAATATTATATATATATAATATTATATATATATATCAAATATTATATTATAATATATAAAATATATAACTACTAAATATATATATATATTACCACCTGCCCACGTGGTAATATATATTGACCGCGTGGATCTTAGTGCTTGATTCTACTTGCCTCACGGACAATTCGTGAAATACATTGTTATGGACTTTATAAAACTCCTAGTTTGTCAGAACACTCAGTTAAATTTTCATTTTATTTTTTTTTTATTAAAAGATTAAAATTTTTTTTTTTTGTAGATCAGTCATCTGTCTGGAAAGTCATATATATACTTTTCATGCACAATACTATGGCAACAAACCTGTCGAGACAGATTACCATAAAATATAAGCAAAGCGACATACTCTATAAGAAAAAAGTATATACCTTATTAAATAGGATCACAATAACCAGGCGAATGCTTTTTACCCCCTTTTAGGGTCTCTAAATAGCGATAGGAATAGATCGAGTTGTAAGTATTGAGTTGCACTGCAATATTGCAACAGGCCGGACTACGCTCCCCCCCAATTTATAAACCCAAGAGGCACTGGATACTTGCTTACAATACATGGTTGGGAATTCTAAAAGGTGTTAGATTCGACTTGGATTGTCACGGGGCGCCCTGGCTTCAACAGGGATTTTTGTCAATTCCCAGTTCGAAGAGTAAGTTATGACAAATAATTTAATTATTCTTATTTAACCAATCACAACCTACAATATACTACAGATAATGAATATACTACTTTCTTTCAAGAAATAAAATAAAATATTCTATTCATTAATGAAAAATTATTGTCCACAGGAATTATTCTATCCTTGAGTGCAACCCGCTTAGAGGCTATAGCGATAAATTAAACAATGACGTACAATCTTATAGAGTAGCGCGGACAATCAGCGAGTAATTGAGAAACTAACAATAATTGAACAAACGCAACCTATTATATAATATAATATATATATATATATAATATAATATATATATTAATATAATATATATATATATACTATATATATATATAATATATCTATATAATATACATAAAAAATATAATAAAATAATGAAATAGATTATTTTTTATAAATTATTGAAAATGTTAATTGTTCACCTTTAAACAAAATATTAAATAAAAATGGACACCTTACTTAAACCATCCATTTAGTACTAAATACCAAATCCTTGTGTCTCCAAAAAAACATCACTGCATTTGCGTACAGAAAAAAAATTGCGAACGTAGCCGAAATGATCAAACTTGATGGGGGGACCCCAAAAATGGACTTCCAAGTATATGTAAATAAATGGAAGCTAGCCAATAATTCTTACTTTTGAGGAGAATAATTTCTTGAAGGGTAATACTTGTAGAATAAATTATCAATTTATTCAACCACAGGTTGCCTCAATAAACATTAGATTATTTGTGTTTTTTCCCACTATTGTACAATCCTTTGGTACTACAAGACCAATTATATCTTTCTGTCACCAAAGGTCGCCAACATTTCTTTCCACCATTTTATATTTAAAACTTTTCTGTTGGGGCTTTCTAAAATAATTGATACCCGTGTGTTTACCTGCTGAATGGTTGACATCGAAATTCGCCTTAGGAAGATTGAGTAATAATTGGTCTTTTACTTTTCAGAATTGGTTGAAGAAAGAATATGGATTTCAATAATATCATAAAGAAGATGAAAAAAACACTTGGAGTAATGATAAGTCTGTTCAGTTATCAAATTTTATTGTATGGCAAGTAAATAAATAAAATATTCCCTTGAATAATAGAACTTTTCCTTTTCCAAATAAAAATGAATCAAATATTTTTCTTATTCTACAAATCAATAAATTATACTGGTCATAAAAATATTACATAGATTCCTTGTTTGAAAAATAAATAATTGTCATAGAATATTTCTTATCTATATTTACATAGACTATGTTCCAGCATAAAGTTTCTTCTTAAAAATCAAATATAAAATATTGAATGTAATGTACATGAAATATTGAGAATAAATGAAGCGAGTGAGTGAGAGCCTTTCAATAAATCACAAAGTATTATAGTTCAAACGTGTAAATAGTTTCTTAACAAATAAATGTTACCTGGAGAATTATGTTATAAAAAATGTTTCTTGCAAATATTTTCGTGAAGATCCAAATGCATAAATTCATATATCAAATAATATCATAGCATAAATAAGTTTCACTCTTCATCTGTGAAACGACGAAAAATATAAAGTACTGTCTTGAAGGAAAATATTCTAAACTGAGGTTTTCAAAAATATGGCTTGCGAAGCGGTTTGACAAATATCGTCAATTATCAGAAAATATAAATATCAACAAAAATGAATATTTTCCACAATCTTGTGAAGAAAATATATTTAAAACATGCTACGATAACTCACGAAGAAAATCACAATGTTATTTTCACTGTTTTAGTTGACAACATATAATTCCTCACTTTTTAGAAGTTTAATAAGCACTTGATTTTCATTAAGACTAACGTTATTAACTCATCAAAAGGTTTTTAGAACTTCTACTACTCTGATCTACTATTAAAAACAAACTACGCAGGTTGGCTTAATTATACCGAACTAATTATACTCAACGGTCTAGGAAATAAAATCTATAATTAGAATATTTCGTTTCTTTCTAGAAAATATTCATTTTGATTAATTAAATAGTTCTTATTGTTTAAGGAAAGTTTCTAATACCTATGAATGAAAAATGAAATTAAACTGGAAAATTATATATATTATAATATATTACTATATTATACTTACTATATATTATATAAATATAGTATATTAATAATTATAATATATTTATATATTATAATTATATATAATATTTATTATATATATATAATTATATTATATATAATATATATATATATATATTATATATATATATATATATAATTATATATATATCTATAATCCTCAAACTTTTGGCCCCCATAAATGAAACCTGCCTACGTACCCATAATATATAATATATACATATATAGTATATATATTTATATATATATATATATAATATATATTATCATAATTAACAATATATTATATATATATATATATATATCTAGTATATATAGATATATATATATTATATTCTTTATAGATAATTATATATTAACATATTTTACGACCGTTTCCCAGGAACCTATCTTCAAATTTTAAGCTCTAAGCCTAATCTTACCTCTATTTTCAAAACATCTATCTCCCTCAGTTCCTGCATACGACGGCAATCCATGTCTCTTCCTCAATGAGTCTACCACCATGAGCTTTCACATTTCTTCCCTAAGTCTTCCTTTTGGTCTCGTTTTCCTCCGTCTCATAACTCTCAACTTCTTTTTAGGTCTACCCTCATCTCACTCTTAATGCAAAATCCTTTCCAGGTGTCCCACAACTTACCTCAATCTAGCTGCATTACCATATCATTATTCAATATAGGCCTTCACATCACCTAATATCCTCCCTTATATACTTCTTTATTTCTTCTGTCTGTCTGGGTAGTTGGAGCTTTTGTAATCACGAGCGCCTATTGTGGAAATCTTGTATCATTCATGTTATTATTACTATATCTACCTCTCATTGTTGTTTAGTATAATCACTCCATGTCTCTGCTTACCATATAGTAAATACTCGGTGTTAACACACCTTCTAAGATCACCCTTTTCAACCTCCAACACTCATCATTTGTCTATCTTCAGTATGGGATACATACTGCATACTTACTTAGCATATTCTTATAATATTTCTCAATAATATCCTTCGCGGGAGTTATAGGTATATATTATTCTTATCGATGAAACTCATCTCGTTTTAAAATCCATAAAATTTACACTAACACTTCATCATATATAGTTCTTACTAAAAATTACACTTACCACAAGTCTTGCAATTACTTAATTAAGGTATTATTTCATGAAGATTTTTTAAATTTTCTCTTTAAACATCATTATATTTATGTGATAATCTGAAATATCATATAGTATCGACATATCATGAAATATGCCGTCATATCGATAGTTTTTGCTCACCCCAAATTTCGTGGTTTAGACAAGTGTAGGTTACGTAATTATGTTTACATTTTTCTTCCTAAAGAAAAATCGCAAGATCTTTCCCCCTCCACCTCTATTCTCACCTCTCTTCCTCCTTCTTCTCTAAAAACTATGAATCATCCATTAGATATCTCCGTTCTTTATTTCCTGTCTGCCGTTTATAGTCAAGCCGGCCCTTCTCCCCAAGCTGATTTGGCAATCATATTCAACTACCCTCTTCAAACTTGGTCCCCTCTTTCAGCATCCCAGCCCCAGCTAACCCAAGATCATATATCGTCAACTATGCCAAAATTAGTCAACCGTCCAGATCTTCCATCGTTACCGATTGTCTTCTCTTCACCTTCTTTAGAAGTCTGTATCTTTAATCACTTACCATCCAGATCGACGATAGAGGTCAAGAAACATAATGGGTTGACACACCTGCTTCTGTGTTTAACAATCATTTGTTTTTCTTTCACGCTGCGAACCATTTCCAATTAATTTGCTCGATATTCCTGTTCTTAACATTATCATTTGCCTATTTCTTCCTGATATTTGACAAGACTCTCCAGAGCTCCTCGTCAACGTTTCTACCCACTGCATAAGATTTCCCTTCCTTGTGCTCCATGGCACTTTTTCAAAGTACCGCTACCTGCTGACTCTATAAGGTCCACTGATCGAAATAATTTTGCTTCAGATCATTATGAAAAGCTATAATATAATTGGCCTTGCGTTTATTGTTTACATTCTTCGATATCCATTTTTCCCCACAGTAAATCTCAGAGCGCTGAAAAGATATATCCCCGTCGTGCCTTCTGTTATTTTGCTATATCCATGCTGCTTCTTTCCCCCAAGTAAGAGCTGACTAGCCGTATCTATTTCTCATCGTTTTATGTTACAACATTGGTGGGTTGAGCTTATTAGATCAGTGGTTAGCTATAGAGTGGTTGAATGAGTTTATACTAACAAGTAAATTCCTACTTGTAAAGTTTTAATAATATCAGGTCCTCCACTTTGTAAATTGAATAAAATCCTATTTAATCCTATATATATATTAAGTATATGACACACTATCATGGCGTTTAATCTTAGTTCTTAATTACGCGGACGCTGACTCAAACGATGTAAGCTTAAGAGGTATAACAAGACTATTATCACATTTCAGTGATTATTTATTTTCGTTCGTTTCATTTTCGTGAAGTGGTAGCTGCTAAAATATATTGATTTATCAAACTTATACTTTACAAATTTTTCTGCATCTCATGTTATACAGTAATCTGTTTAATAAATTACAATTATTGCTCAATATTGGAGTATTAATATATTATACCCTGCTTTAATTTAAACGGAATTGAGATACTATACTTTTAGTAATGAATTCTTTATTTCTCAATTGTTTTTTCAGAGTTCACCTATCTAAATTCTTCCTACCCATAATAAATAAGTTATCGTATATCCTCCCCTGTACCTCATTAAAGCATAAATCTGGTCACTTTCACACAAATTCAATTCTATACAGTATACACATCGGTATACTGTAATTTGGTCTCCGATTCGAATTCTGAGAATTTCTTTCTTCTCCATATTCTTCAACAACGTTTTCACCATCCTAAGCCACAATCCCACAATTACCATTCCTATACATCCATCCCGTCTGTGCCCCCTTGTTTCAGGTTCTGAGGGATATTAACTACCAACATTCTATATCAAGTTACAAATGTGGTCTCGACTAGACCTGAATATATATGTTGACTTTTCTTTCCGTCTACTAAACAATAAATACTCTTCTAACATGTTTCGTTTGTTCAGTATAATTACTGTCGGTTCTACAGAAAGAAATTACAAAAGCGGCAAATAAAACTATCATCAAAATTGTCTATTTAGACTCGACCTAGTACGTCAGCTTAATTACAATTTTTTTACGCTTTTACACTCGCAAAAATATGCGCATCAGCAGGTTCAAATAATAAGTCTACTCCAGCTGGTATATTAACTTATAAATACAAAATATTATAAAAAAGCCTAGAATATTCAAATATTCTCTAACTAATTTTCATTTTAGTAAAAATAGCAATCGCACGATAAACCTTGGAGAAAAATGGTGTCCTGATAATCATGTCACAGATTCTCATTAATAAATAATATCATTATATTTTCTATCCACTTTTTATGTCATTTGATTCCATATATTACATTCATTATATTAATTAATCAATTTATTTACTTTATTTCTTTGCATTATTTATTATATCCTTCTTCCGGCTCTTCCTCTTTTACAGGCCTCTTCCTTTTATATTATCATCTCTATTATTCTATATATTTTTAGTTCAATATATATATATATTATACATATTATTTTAATTCTGATTATACTGACCCTATTTCTTTCTAACTATTTATTTTAAACTTTAGAAGCCCGTTGTTGTTGTATAACGCGTTTTCTATTTTTTCAGTCATTCTTATCCTCATCAAATACCTCTTGCCCTCTTTTAATTGCTCCTTCACATATTCTTCAGTCCGCTATTCGTCCTGTTGTTGTGTCTTTTCCTCTTGATTTCGTATCCTCTCCCAACCCTATCTTTTGCGTAGATTCTCCTCTGCGTATCCGCTTCCTGGTTCTTATCGTTTTCCTTTTATCTCCTCCATCTTCCTATTCCTTCTAAATTGTTCCTAAGTTCTTTCATTTAATTTTTTTCTTAATATGTATTCCCTTTTCATGTCACATTCCTTCATGAGTGAATTCACTTTTTATCAAGCATATTTCAGCTTTTTTTCTTATTCCTGCACAGCTTGTTTCTTGCTTTTCCAGCCCCGACGCAGGTCCGGTCCACCAACAATCTTGACTGCCGAAGTCCGATTAATGACGTCCCAGGTGATTACTTTAACATCTCTTATTAAAATGTTTTACAATCTACCCTTAAATGAAAGATTTATTGATCGATAATTTCTTCCCTGTGGATGATTATCTCCATCTTATACCTTTTGCGAACCTATGTGAGTCCCTCGATTTGGAAAAACAAACCGATTGCAAATGATCTTCAATCCCTTCCCTCAGACGGAATCTATAGCAATCTCTCCTTCAATAATCCTTACCTCCTCTCATAACTGTCCCCCTAACCCATTTGATCCGTTTCCCTACCCGCATCTCCTTCTCCCCTTCCCACTGACATCATTGAAATCTCCAATCAGCAGCAATATATTCCCCCTTCTTTTTCTTTTTTTCCCGTCTTCTACATTCTCCATCCGCAATTCTCAATAAACTGTGTCTTTTATTCCTAGGGCTTCGGGTGTCCCCTGGTTTGCGGGCCGAAATATACGCTGGATGAAGGTGGTACCGCGCCAACGGTCCGGACGAGGCGTAGCCATGAGCTGGTCGTCCACCCTCTGCTGGTCTCTTAATTTTCGACAAGAGGCTCCCCGTAGCCAGGAATTTTTTTTCGGGGTGGGGCCCTGCGCACTTTCGCAAGTGGTTGTAAACGATTTCAAATGAAGTTAAAATTTATATATATTAATTATTATATTATTATATGATATGTATATATATATATATATATATATAGTAGATATATAGTATATATATAATTATATATATAATATATATATATATATATACTGATATAATATAAATCATATAATAATATATATATATATATTTGATATATATGAATATATATATAATATATATAATACTATAATAGAAATAATATAATTATAATATATATATATTATATATATATATATAATATACTATATATATAGTATATATATATATATATATATTAATAATACTATATATTATATATCATATATATATATATTTATTATATATAATAAATATGTAATTTGCCCACCATAAAGATACCTTGCCCCATCGTTTTTATTATAGGTTCAGTTTCTTTCCTCTGCCTTTTTATGCTGAGGTGATTCAAAATATTTTCATTGCTGACTTTTGTGCTAAGAACCCTAGTGTAGAATAAAATTAAAGCTAAGACTTGCTATTGGGCGAATCCTCATCAACATATTATCCCGAAAATACGGTTTTTCCAGACCCTTGAATTGTCGAAAAGGTTAATTTTCTTAACTAGTTGCGCATGTGGATAAGGCCAATGACTGCTTAAATATTCAGTGAGAAGTAGCAATGGTTAGGAAACCTACCTCTTCCTCACACTCTGCCAAGCAGTAACCTGATCCGCAGTTTCTTTGGTTTTCAATTTCTAACAGCTCATTTTAACCTGCAGAAGACAACCACTCTCCTTTTATAGTTGGTATCATCAAATGAGTCCTTGGAAGGTGCGCGTCTTATAATAGGATGACTTTCTTTCAATATGCCCTTTATAAGGTACATTGCGTCCCCCAACTTTCCGGTAAAAAAAATGCTACAACTGAAACAGCAAGTGGGATCGACCCTGTTTCCTGTAATCGATCAGACAACGAAAAAATCAGGTGGTCTATTAACGGAAATAAAAACTGTACAATGCGGTAATATGATTGGGGATCTGATGTAGGCACATTACGACGATGTTTCTGGAACTTTCGTAGTTTCTTGAAATGTTATTTCAATACCTTAGCTGTCACAATCATTTTTAGCTGTGTGAATATGTTTTTGAAACTCCTGTGGTCTGCATTTTGGGTCTAATATTTTCGAGAAAGTTGAATAAAGTTCTTTCACTAAGTTATTGCACTGACAATGTCCCAATGGACACTCTGTAACTGTGTTTTGACAAGGTTAAGGTTATTCCAAGAAATTTTTACTTAAAAATAAAACGAATAATTATCGAAATTTGAAAATTATCTGGTTTGCCATTTAGCAAGCGAATTTATGCTCCAGAGTTAATTAACCGCCATTCTTTATTTCTTCCAATGACCGCAAGTATGGCTCAAGAGCCTCTTTAAAAAGGAAAACCGCTTCATGCCGTTCAAACACCATCTGGTTTCGCACATCTTTTTTGATCCTCTTTGTTATTTTTGGTTACTAGAAAACCTCTTTTTATTTTATTCTTCCAGAAGTTTTGTGCCCTTCGGACTCGATCGAAAAAAAAAGTGCATATTTCCAGAAAAAAATTAGTAAGACAGTTCGAAATTGGACATGAATTTTAGAAGAGTGTGAGAGACATAGATTTAAATGAGCTGCACACTGTGTGTATAGAGGCTTTAGGATAACTCCATCCGATAACAAGATGCAACTCCTCGGAATTCCGCGTCTCTCCACTAGGAGAGGCTCCATCATATCCTTGCTTAAATTTTGGGTTTTAAACCAAGATAGCTGAGTCCTCTCCGAAATTACTTTGCCCGATGGTTTCCCTGAGGAATATCATAAACCGGGAAAAAATTAAGTAATAAATCCTCTTCTTAAAGTAAAAGGCTAAATGCATCTCCGTTCCATCCCCACATCGCGGTTAACCTTACTACAAAGTGAAACATGTTCTGTTGGGAAATACCTGTTTGTTTTCAATCAGCAATGCTGAAATTTTTTTTTATGCTTTTAATTAACTTTCTTCCAAACTATTTTCCTTTGGATATGCTGAACTAAAATGGAACTGTATGATTTCTCATCCATTCTGTAATCATGGACTTCGTATACTTGGGGAATTTTTGGACGAAGAAAGATAAGTGGTTCTTCAAACCTTGGTCACTTCCCCATGTTTGCTCGAAACCTTAAAGAAGCTTCTAAAAATTTCCGCGGTCATTTTTCAGCTGGGAGTTGATAATCTCAATAAGTTCAAAGTCACTTTGAAGAGCCCCTTAAATGCAAGACCTTCTGGCCACAATAAACCGTTTTTGTTTCAAATTATTGGTAACAAGTAGTTTTGTCTCTAATTTTTTCCTTCAGCATTTTTTTTATTTTGGAGTGTGGTCCAGTTGTTTGCCCTAATGCTTTCGATTTTTCTAATAAGAGCTTCACTTATATCTTATATATATATATAATATATAATATATAATATATAATATATATATTTATATATATATATATATATATATATAATATTTATATATTAATATATTAATATATATATATAATATATTATATATATATATATTATATATACTACAATTTACACAATTTATTTGTTTTCTGCTGGAAAAATTTCACTGTGGAAAATTTCGGGGGGGGGCATCTGCAGCCCCCTCAGCCCCGCCTCCCTGCTCCCCCTGCCTCTTTCTTGAGTTTAAAAAGTGCCCAGTCTTGAATAAGTTTCTTTCCGGTTTAAGACTTCATAGTTCTGTTGTAACGAGGCATCTTCGGCCATTATTAGTGAAGCCTAACTCAATGGTTTCTGAGTTCCCTCCTTCTACCCCTTTTAATATTAGTCAATACATATCCTCCTCTATCTCTTCCTCTCTCTTCTCCCCTCATTCGCATTTCTGCCATACCTATCACGCGGTCCGATCCCTCCTCACTCCCGTCATCATCTCCAGGATCCTCCCCTCCTTTCCATCCATCAGTCCCCCGATAATATTAAGTCAGAATCTTTCTTAATATTTTTAAAACAGATTATTCATGTTCCTGTCCATAAAATCGTTTTTGCGGGGTCCCCCCCCTGATATACCACGGTGAAAGGTCTGGTCTTACTTCCCGAGCTTTTGTATCCTTGAGTATATATAGTATATATATATATATATATATAATTATATATAACTATATATTATATAATATATATATATATTTATATATAATAATATATATATTGTAAATCCTGGAAAAACTAAAAAGCCCGTTTTCCATAAAAAAAAAAAAAAAATGTCAAGCACAGTGGAGTTCCGTGCGTAGGAACATGTAAACGAGTAACGAGGTAACGAAAAAACCGTTTACATATTTTTAAAAAGGTAGCGTTTTACTTACATCGTTAACATTTAAAATCTTTTTGAAGCGTTTACCTTTACTCGCTTTACAGATTGTAACGCGCCGTTTACGTAAGCCGTTACCTGTTACGCGTTACTTTTGCCCTCTCTGTTTATATATATATATATTATTAATATAATATATAATTATAACTATAATATATATATAAATATATTATAGATATTATATATATAATATATATATTAAATATATATATATATAATATAATATATTACTAGTATATATATATATAATATATATTATAATTAATACTATATTATATATTATATATATATTATAATATATTATATATATAATATATATATATATATAATATAATATATAATTTGCCTTGAAGTTCAATATTTAGGTATGTGTTGGGATGAGAAAAGGAAGCGGATGGATGCGAGTTGAGGTAGGAAAGTTGGTGAATGCCAAGGAAAGGTTTTTGCCCCTGGTGCAATAAATCGTTGTGAATGTAACAGGAACTAAAGTCTTGAAGTGCGCTAGAGGTTCCCGCCCTTACAATGAGGGTAAATTATTTGTTAAAACGGTCTTGTTATGGTTAAAGTGAAGACGATGGGTCCCTGGGAATAAGAAGTATAAGATCTAAAATTAGTGTGTTTCAGATGACAATCTTAGGGCATGGCCCTAAGTTGTGGAGAAGAATTAATAATGAGGAATGAACCGTATAGAGAATGTTGTGGTTTGTGGATGAAAGGGTAATGAGAGATAAATGAAAGTATGTTGAGATGGTTTGTCATGTGGAAAGCATGATGATAGTTGAAAGTCGGTTTTTTGGTTTAAGCAGATGTATAGTGGAGAGTGTGTGGGGAAACCGACCCGGCTGGAGTGATTTGAGTCAGGTAATGAAGAAATGGTTGAAGGAGAGGAATTGTGGAGTTTGGTAAGGCAAGAGAAAGGGTGGTTAATAAACAGGAAAGTGGAATGGCGGGGGGGATTGTGTTGAGGAGTATGGTTGTGGCCCCCTTGGGCCCCGAAGGGATGAACCACCCTTTATCACTGGACGATCTACCATTGTGAGGTCCCCCCCATCGCTGTCCATGAAGCTTTATGGGTAGATTTTCTGACTGCGGATGAGTTTTCTCGCTACTTCAATGGTACTGAGGGGGGTCGGTAAAGGCTGGGCTCGTTTCCGACTTATGTCCCATCTCTTCTACTGCTTTTCCTTTTCGATGCAAGCTACGCACCCACCTGTTACTCCATCTGGGAAATAAAGAAAAGATAAGAAAAGAAGAAAGAGAATATATATATATTATATATATTAATATATATAAGTATATATTATATAATATTTATATAATATATAAATATATAATATAATATATATTATAATATATATATATATTATTATATATGACTATTATATATATATTATATATATATATATATTAATATATTTATATATATATATATATATATATATAATATATATATATATGATTATTTATAATTATATATAATATAAATATACTATATATTATTATATATATATATTATATATTATATATTATATAAATAATATATAAATGAACCAAAACAAATTCTAAAACCATTTATTTAACCGACCTGTAGTTTTCGGGTGAAAATTAACACGTCTTACCCATTACAACAAGGCTTTGGACTTAAATAATGAATAATAACAAAATTTTTAAATAAAATAATGCTTAAAAAATTCATAAAGTTAATATAATTTAATGAAATAATAAAAAGAAAATAATATTTTGCCCTAGATATTATGAAAAAAGTAACCAGCTAAGCGACAAAAACCTCTACTTCCAATATTAAAATATTTTTTCATTTTTGTAATTTTAAATTTAGCGTTGGAATGCGTGGTGGCCAATTATAGATAAGGGATTCCTAAAGAATGAGGTCCAGGTTTTCTGTTTTCCAAAGTTCCGCTAAATATTGAATTTTGAATCCTGTATAGGATGATTTTTTTTCCAAATGTACAAATTGATGATGCAGAATTAAAAGGGGGTGTAGAGTTACGTGGTCCGAAAGTTGAAGCAAAAGCTCCTAAGGCATCAGCTTGCGAATAAGAAAGACTTGACGAGTAAGTCCTGTTTCCCTATCGGTGTGGCATCACGTCACCGCACTTGTATTTTTGTATATCACTGATGAACACAAAAGGAAGTTTATCTTTACCTTTGAAGAATTTTGCTGTTTTATTTTTTTCCATTTGAAAAAGCTAATCTAAAAGTTGAAACTGGGGTAAATTTGATTTAAAATTCCCTTACTTCACCTGCGTTTTCATTCAACACTCAACTCTCCCCATAAATAAATTTCATATACAAGAATTTTCTTCTTTTCTTTTAGGTAAGCAGTTAATTTTATTGCAGGTCATATTTTGGCTGAAATGTTTTATACGAAGTTGTTTCCCTAAATATGTTTGTCAAATGGATAAACCTGGAATTCCATTCCTTTGTAAGAAAATTTTAGCGGTCTTTAGGAGTCTAATTCCATTTTCGAAAGATAGATATTGTAGAGAGAATCTTGTATCTCTAATCGGAAAAAGCGTTTTAAGTAATTAATATATGATATATATATAATATATAATATTATTTATATATATATATGATATATATATATATATATATATAGTATATAATATATATATGATATATATATCATAATAAAATATATATAAGTATATTATAAATTAGAGGCGACTCCTGCACTCCGTGCTCCCAGCACGAGTTTAACATTTATAGAAAACGGATCTTATTTTTTTTTCCAATTCGTGAATGTTACGTCTTTTTTAAATTCCTCTATTTTTGCTAAAGTTGGGTCAAATCTAATATAAATAATTAATGCCCAAATTAAAACGAAAAAGGTAAGATAACGCTATTAAATACGCCTATTAACCCCTTAGCTGTGGTGAACCCATATATGAGTTTTTCCCAAATGGACATTTTGTGGTAACCTCCCATAAATTGAGTTTTTCAACTTGTTAGCTTCTGTGGAACAACTGAGATCGTAGTTGTTTAATTCTTTGAGCGTGGTTGATTAACTTGTGTGTTGGAAAGCTCCGGTGGTGGGAAGTCCTACCTCCTGATGATTGGCCTAAATTTGAAGGCGTGGTTTGAAGTGATTTGGCTGATTTTGTGTTGGGCTTGTAACCGAAAATATTTGTGATTGTGACCGTGCTTCCATTCTTTGATCTTGTCCCCTCCATCGCTACATTGTTTTAGATAGCCACGCACATTGTTTTTTTATGTTTGATCGTTTTTAAAATTATGGCCATCCAAAAGACGTTTACTCAGTGAAGAACTTGAATAAATATATTCTAAGTGGTGATGCCTGGAAAGTGATTAAATCTTGCCGCTTTCTTCTTAGAGAAGTTCTTGCAGCCCTAGAAAGATTACTAGTTATTCTTAATCGGTATCAGACGAAAGATGCAAGCGAAAGACAAGCCCTTGCCCTTCAAAGTGTATGAATGAAAAGGTGAATGAAAAAATCAAGCCCAATGAATAAATGTATAGTGGGGGCACTACAAGGCAAGAAAAGAAACACAGGTTTGCACACCTTTTGCCAAAACAGATGTCAAATCCCTCTTGCGTTTACAGAATCGGCCTTTTGAAGGATATACTCACACAAAATCCAATTTTAATGGCAGTAAATAAAAGTATAATCCTTCTCCGTTTCATTTCTCTGCTTTTCCTCAAACGCATTGCCGCCAAGTAAAAAAGGGAAAAAATAAATAGGTAAAATTCTAATTATATATATATATTTATATAGTATAATATATTATATATATATTATAGTATAATTATTATAATAGTTATAATAATATATATAATTATATTATATATATATATATATTCTATATATATATATTAATATAATAATATTATATTATTAATAATATATATATAATATATATTAATAAATATTATAATATTATTATATATATATTAATATATATGAGTTCCATTAAAATAAGTAAAATTGAATGAAAAGATGCTAATTTTGCCAAATATAAATCACCAAAACAAAAAAAAAGTCCGCAAACAATCCGGATGTTATGCAAACTCTCTTTTGGATTAATGAGGGATCACAGTTTAAGGGGGTTAACCCAAGTTGGTTTTCAAAACTTTTTAAGGTTCAAAGGCACCCATTAAGCTCATCAAAGACATTTTATTCGGCGGCCACCCATATGTATAAATTAAAGTATATATTATATAATATATAATTAGTATATAATATATAATTATATAATATATTATATTAATAATATATATATATATATAAATTATATATTATATATAATATGATATATATATAAAATATATATAATATATATATAATATATATTTTGTTCTCGTAAGAATAAGGTTAAGGGAAGAATATTAAATTCTGTTGAAATATTTTCAATTTTTTTCCTGAGCATATCCTTGAACTGAAGAAAGGTATTTGTCGTTAAGGGCGGCGGGCATCCGTAAATTTAAACTCGCGCTACCCAGGTTTCCGCCGGGCCACCCAGTTTAAAACCACTGCCGTTAAACCATGTAAAATGCCGCAGTTTCATGCCATAATCCGATGGCGAGAACGGGCATTTGAAATTTGATTGATTTTAAAATGTTAAGTCAATCCTAGAATCTGAACTAACAGAAACGTTTTAGAAAAGAAATTGCAAATAAAAGTCATACTTATTAATATATATACTATAGGTAATTATAATTTATATATAAATAATATATTAATAGTGATAGTATATATATATATATATATATATATTATTATATTATATATATATAATATATATATAAGTATATATATATGATACATGGGCCGTAAGGATTTCATTTAGGGGGGGCAAGGTTGAGTGATTATATAAATTATTATATATTATAATATATATATATATATATTATATATATATATATATATAAAAATATATATATATATAATATACTATATATATTTATCAGTATATATATATATATATGTGTGGTGGTTTGGGTGGTGGTGTGTTGTGTGTGGTTGTTGTGTGAGTACGCCAAGATTGACTTTGGCCTAGATCACAAGAGAAAAAAAGTTATTTTACTTACTTCGGTTAAATATAATTAAAATACAAGGTCTCACCAGTTGGTAATTAACAAATTGTGTGCATAAGGTGATTAAAATAAAAATACCTACTTGAGAAACGTAAAGTAATATGGGTAAATTAATATTTATGGTGGTTGGCTAGAACTGAGTCCCCTGAGGTGGTATAATATAAATCTTACTGCATTATAGACGCGCCTTTGGATTGTTCCAGCGAATTTTCGCAATTACAATTTGCCTTCAAATTCGCTCATTTTTTTCCACCTTACTAATTTTTATGATATTCCCATCGTACAATAGTCCCCCTTTTTAAGCCGTTCCCCTTCTTCATTTGGTTGTTCTAGCCAAAGTTCTTACCTTTCGCAGAGTTGCGAAAGACCTTCAATGGTACTGATTGAACACGGTAGCACACATTTTACTTTTAATAGCAAGGTTTTTTTGGATTTCGAGGAAAAAAAGGGGTCGGTCTTAATACTTCAGTAAAGTTCTTCCCAAGGTTCCCTTTTCACTTTTTGCTTATCCTTTTTTTACCAGCCAAGGTATGACCAGTAAATCAGTTTCGTATGAATTTTTTTGAACATCAAGATCATAAAACCTCTGAATAAACATTTTACTGTTTCCAACGCAAAACTGCCTACGGGGAAGCGCCCATAAGCAATAATGAAACGGATGCAAATGAAAAAGATAAAATCGTTGCCATGGTTGTTTTCCTGAAAAATCTAGTCCTCTATAGAGGAAATGGAAAAGGTTGAAAGTCAAAGATAGGCAAAGTAGACAGAACACTCCAATATTTCAGCAAAGTTTCAGCAGGATATTTGGCTTTATGTTTGTTTGAGAATTGTACTTTTCTAGTGTGTAATTCATTAAGTTTAAGAAGGCCATTTAATCCCTACATTGGGCGGAAAGAAGCGATCACAATTAGATTTATCATCAGTTGGCATTGGGTCCTTTGAACACCTTAAAATTTTGGATTATGAATCAGATGTATCTGCTTAATGGTAAAAATATTTTGTTTGAATAATCATGAAACCGCGTTGGTTTCACACCTAAGTAAAAAGTATTTGGGTTATTATTCGAAGAGGTTCATAAGAATTGGGGTCTTGTTGCTCGAACACGAATAACAAGGAAAACTGTTTTTTCCTTCTTTGATTGTCGCCTTCAACACGATTTTATCATTTGTATGGAAAATAGCGATTTACTAATGAATATTTTTTTTGAAGTCCAACGGGTTTTTCACAAAGTTTAGGCCAAAGTTGGGGAATGTATTCCTTTTAGGTTTGGGAGTTCCTCCTGAAAAAAGTTTGGGTCTTTAATGTGTCCCATAGTTTTCAATTTTCCTGGAATAATGTTTTAAGTGTCCATGTTAAGTCTAATTTTAAAGGCCGAATGGCTTTTACACAGTGAAAATAATAATCCTTTTTATATTTTTTCCCGCAGTTTCTTTTGAACCATATGTTTTTAATCTGCCCAATTCTCTGCACGCCTGTCCCGTTACCCCCCCTGCCAACCCGCTAGACTCCGGCTTAAACCTTTTCTAAAACAATCAATCTTTTTGGCAATGGTTCGAGAACTTCAACCCCAAGAAATCCCTTCTCGAACAGTCCCTATTTTATTCAAGAATCGAAACTTAATGTTTAAGTCTTTGTACCATTTGATTTAAGATTATTATTTTGTTGCTTTGACCTAGTAGAATAAACAAACCATCCTCCATTCCTGTTTCTTTCCCCAACATAATGTTTTCCCATTAATATCGAATGATTGATATTTTCTGTTCCGACCTTGTCATTAAAGTCTTCCATAACGATCGAGAAATCTCTTCTTTTCATTCCACTCACCACCACCTCCAGACTCTCATAAAAGTACTCCTTTACTTCCTCTTCAGCCAATTCTGTAGGGGCATAACATTGTAGGTCCGTCACCATTTTTGCTCTAGTCTCAAACCTTACTGCAATTATTCTCTCTGGGACTGGCTCTCATTTCATCTTACTATCCACGATTTTCCCATTAATCACAAATCCAATCCCATCACTGTATTCCTCTCCTTACTCTCTCCTCGAATATAAAAACTTGTCTTGGGTCCACCATCATCTCACTGCTTCCATTCCATCTCACCTCACTTAACCCTAATAACCCACCTGCATATCTTTCTGATTCTGCCACTTGATGTAACTTAGACGGTTCAAAAAGTATTCGCACATTCCACATTCCAATTCTAGTCCCTGTTTTAATACTTGGGTTTGTCAACAAAAGATTGGTCTGGTTTATCATAACTTCAGATTTGGTGCCTAGAATTTTATAACTGATTTTTAACTATATTTGCTGGGCTGAATCCAAATATGAAATCAGTTTTTCCCTACCAGCTCCACTTTTTTAGATATGAGTTTTTTTAACGTGGATTTTTACACGAAATGTGCAGTTTTAACTAATTGCGGTGATTAAGCACATATAAAAGGATTGGTTTCGGTATATATACCTCTATTGTCAGTCGGCCGTCAATTTACTTTCAGGAAAATCCACCAGATGGAGTAAGGTTATAGTTTTATTGTTTACGATAAGATTTTATTTGATCCATTAAAGATTTAATCTAACATGTGTTACGATATACATCGCTAAAGTGTTATATCTTAAGAATCTGAGCGGATAGGCAAAAAACTAATGCCATATTTGAATTCAACGCATCAAATTCATATAAAATCAGCTTCAAATACTAATAGAAATTCCTTGTTTAGTTGTTTTTATTTGATCCATGGATTTAACCTAAAATAGTGGTACATCTATATCACTAAATTGTTATATCTTAGAAATGTGAGAAGCTAGGCAAACTAATGTCATATTTGAATTCAGAGCATCAATTCATATGAAAAGTCAGCTTCCAAAACTAATACTTAATATTCGACAATTATTAACGATCTTTGATCCATGGATTTAACCATAAAAATAGTTACATATATATTCCATAAATTGTAAATATATTAGAAAAGGTGACGACGCTAGGCAAAACACCTAAATGCAAATAATTTGAAATTCACGCATTCAAATTCATAGTGAAATCAAGCACCAAATACTAAATGAAATTCCCCGTGTTTAGCTTGCTATTCTAACTCCTTGATCCAATGAGATTTTACCTAAAATAGTGTTACATATGCTATCACTTAACGGTTATATCTTAGAAAATTGGAGCCTGCAAAGGCAAAAAACCTAACTGTACATATATTGAATTTAGTGAATCCAAATTCATGTGAAATATCAGTTCCAGCAATACTATATAAATTCTGATGTTTAGATATTGTTTTGATTTGATCCATGGATTTAACCTAAAATAGTTACATATATATCACTAAATTGTTATATTCTAGAAAGGTGAGACGCTAGGCAAAAACTAATGCTATATTTGAATTCACCGCATCAAATTCATTAGTGAAATCCAGCATCCAAAATACTAAATAAAAATCCAGATATATCAAAAATTCGACTCGATGTTTATTAGTTTTCATCTTGATCCATGGATTTTACCTAAATTAATGTTACATATGTATCACTAAAGTGTTATATCTCAGAAATGTGAACTGCAAGGCAAAACCTAATGTCATATTTGAATTTAGTGCATCAAATTCATGTGAAATTAGCTCCAAATACTAATAGAAATTCTGTGTTTAGTTGTTTTGATTTGATCCATGGATTTAACCTAAAATAGTGTTACGTATATATCACTAAAGTGTTATATCTTAGATATGTGAGCTGCTATGCAAAAACTAATGCCATATTTCAATTCAGCGAATCAAATTCATATGAAATCAGCTCCAAATACT
>JABUQX010021368.1:77500-82529 GCA_015478945.1 Trachelipus rathkii
ATATATATATAATATATATATAATATATAAAATTATATATATATATATACTATTATATAATATATATATAATATATAATTATATATATATATATATTATATATATATATATATATATATAAATAATATATATATATACGGTATATATATATATATATTATATATATATATTATATATATATATATATTATAAAAATAATAATATATATATATATATATATATATATATATATAATATATAATATATATATAAATATAGTAGTATATATATATAAAAAATATATATATATATATAATATATATATATAATATATTATATATATATGGTTATATATATACATATATAATTATATATATATAGTATATTAGGATGCAGGTAACATCCACATCCGCATCCGCATCCGCATCCGAGGAAGCATCCGCACATTGTTAAAGATCCGCATCCGCATCCGAATCCGCGCTTTACCCTGCGGATGTTGCGCGATGTTTATTGTCGAGATTTTTTATAAAATTTTATAATAAAAATACTTACAGATGGAGTCTGAAAAATGAAAATGAAAATGGGTTGAAGGCAATTCAAAAACGGCTTGATATTTTCCATATCTTGAATGTATCAAAGTACATTCAACTCCTGAATAGTACATCTTCATACGATGGAAGAAGTTTCGCTCAAAGAACTTCTTGCTTCGTACGCCAGTTCTATTCGAAAGTTAGCAATTCTTGATTAATTGTGGAAATGATATCTATCACACTGCAATTAACTATTGAAACCATTTGAAAAGAAACTACAAAAAAAATCAGCGACTCTACAGCTCTGTCTCCGATGTAAATACCATTAATCTCAACGCTAAGGAAGCATTTTGAACATCTTCAAATGAAAATGATGACGGTTTAAAAAAATGAAAGATGTAATTAAACTTAGGGCTAGAAAAACGCTTTAGTTTGTGGAGAATTAATGACCTTCATTACTAATTGCAACTTTTCTAGAATCCCCGTTATAAAGGCAATGTTTTTTTTGTAAATCTTAGAACAAGTTAAATATCGTTACGTTTGTGTTGCAGTTGAAAAACTTCATCCGACAGCTATTAATTCGCCACCCCATTAAAAGGGAACAACACGAAAACCTACAATAAATCAATAACAGATTCACTGGAAGAATTTTTACAGTGCAGTAGTGATGAAAGAAACAACGTATTACAAAAACATGTAAATGCAAATGAGTTGAAAAACTATCACCAAGAAAAACGAATAGATACAAATGATGATCCACACTGCATTAAGCTAATGAAACCATTTGAAGAAACCTACCAAAAAAAATCAGCGACTCTACATGCTCTGTCTCCGCAATGTAATACCCATTAATCTCAACGGTAGGAAGCATTTTGGAATCCAATCTTCAAAGTGAAAATGATGACGGTTTAAAAGAATGAAAGATGTAATTAAACTAGAGCTAGAAAAAAGCTTTGGTTCTGTGGAAATTAATGACAATTTCATACTATTCAACTTCTAGATCCCGTTATAAAGCAAGTTTTTTTTTGTAACAATATTAGAATAGGTTAAATCGTTACTTTTGTTGTTGGCAGTTGAAAAACTTCATCCGAAACAGCTATTAATTTCGCCACCTCATTTAAAAGAGAACACGAAATCTACAGAACACAACACCGTCATACAAGTGAAATCAATCACAGATTCACTGAAGAAATTTCTACAGTGCAGCAGTGATGAATGAAACACACGCCATTACCAAAAGATGTAAGTGCAAATGATTGAAAACTATCCCCAAGAAAAAAGATTAGATTCAAATGATGATCTAATCAGTTGGTGTTAAGCAAAATGTTTACCCAGGCTTGAGTAAACTTGAGGGAATACTTGGCCTGTCCTCCAACTGTTCCAAGTTCAGCAGTATTCTAGCCATGCTGGGCTCTCAGCAGAGAAATTGATGTTTCTAAACCCAACCTTCCTATGATTTTGAATTTCAATACTAGTGGAAAAAGTATTATATAATCCATTGTAAAAATCTCTTTCATTAAGGGCGAGGGTGGGAAAGAGGTTGGTGGGATGCATTTGAGTTGGGTCCCAGTCCCGTACCCTGGTAACACAATTATATTAATAGATTGTGAAAAAAAAAAAAAAAATATATATATATATATATATATATATATATATATAATATATATATATATATATATATAATATATATATATATACTAATATATATATATATAATATATATATATTATATATTATATATATATATAATATATTTATATAATATATATATATTATATATTATAAATTATATATATATATATATATATATATATATAGTATATATATATGTATATATATAGTAGTATATGGTACAGCTTCCCGCACCAAACTTTTCGGAATATGAAGAATTAGAGGATATATTAGGGTTTATATGGGCGGAAAATAAAAATGTGACGTAGCCGAAGGGCTATCCAAATCCGACAAACACAGACAAAACCGCAGGTTCTGTCTGTGTATTTGTCTGTGTTGTCTATGTTTGCTTTGTGTTTGGTTTGTAATATTATTACTTTATTATTATTATTATATTAAAGTCGAAGAATATGATCACGAAGTGATCATAATTTCGAGTGTCTGTGCTTCCACTCCGACTCACAGACTCGCAGACTCCGATTCCTGCCCCGCTTTAGCCCCGCACCGCGCGCAGCGCACCGCAACGTGCCCGGTTGCGCGTCGATTCGTCGCTCACCCTGCTGAGTTTTATTAATTATCTTTATTTACTATTTTATTATTATTATTATTATATTATTATTATTATTATTATTATTATTATTATTATTATTATTATTATTTATTATTATTATTTATATTATTATTACCGAGGTTTCTTCTTCGCATCCAGTTTCTGAGTTCGATATATATATCTACATGGTTAGGTAATAAACAGTCGTATAAGCAACATGGTGGGTGTCGCTTAATAAGGGTTATCGGGTCGTAGACGTTTCGAATATGATGGTTATAAGAACCGTATAGTTGTCTAGATCCGCCCAGAAGGGATCCACCGGCCAACATTAAATATTGATGTAGTAACCTGAAACTTGAATATACAACCTTTTTGGTTGTATCCTTAGTGTGTATATCGGCGGTAAAATGACGATTTGACCAACATACGGGACCAGCCACCAAATCTGAAATATTTGAGCATAGAAGATAACTCGGTATACAACCTTCCTTGAGGATGTATGCTTAGATGACCCTGGGTGTAAAATGACTGTGGTGCCCAGACGGGGTACTCACCCCAAAAATCTGAAATTGACAATAAGAAACAACGAAACTTGATATAGCCAGCCTTTTCGGTTGTATCTTAGATTAATCCGGGGTAAAATTAACCATTTGACCAAATTCGGGACGCAGCCCCCATAGATCTGAAATATTGAATCCTAGAATCGATGAAACCTCGGTATACAACCTTCTGGAGGATGTATCTTAGATGACCCTGGTGTAAAATGAGCTATGGGTGCCTCAACGGTACTCACGTAAGTCGCCAATAATCTGAATATTGACATGAACCAACGAAACTTGATATAGAAAAAACAAAAAAAAAAAACAGCCTTTTAGGTGTATCTTAGGTGTAACGGGTAAAATGACGCGATTTTTACCAAGATTTGTGGACCAGGCCCGCCAAATCTGAAATATTTGACGCTAGGTAATGAAACTCGGTATACCAACGTTCTGAGGATGTATCTTAGATGACCCTGGGTGTAAAATGACTGTGGGTGCCCCAGACGGGGTACTCACCCCAATAAAATCTGAAATATTGACATAGAACGACGAAACTTGATATACAGCCTTTTTAGGTTGTATCTTAGTTGTATACGGGGTAAAGACTAGACCGATATTTACCAATTTGTGGGACCAGCCCCCAAATCTGAAATATTGACCTAGAGTGATGAAACTCGGTATACAACCTTCTGAGGATGTATCTTAGATGACCCTGGGTGTAAAATGACTGTGGGTGCCCCAGACGGGGTACTCACCCCAAAATCTGAAATATTGACATAGAACAACGAAACGACCGTAAGGGGACCCGTTTACATGTAAACTGACACTCCTTACATCAAAAGGTTCAAATTTAAAGGGTGAACGTTCATATTGACCTATGAACGATGAATGACTGATCATACCGAATATAAGTTTATGTGGCAAATTACCATTTACAATATTAGGAATATTAATACTTGAGGTCTCCGGGACCCCAAACTTGAAATATTGACCTAGAACGATGAAACTCAGGATATACCTTTCATATCTAGTACCCATATCATATATGGGTTAAATATCCGTTCACATCCCAAAGGGGGGTCACCAGCCCCACAAAACTGAAATATTGGCGTAGAACAACGAAACTTGGTATATCATCTTTATGATGTATCATCGATACAGAAAAGAAAAAAGAAAAAAAAAAAATTAAAAAAAAAATTAAAAAAATTAAAAATTTTTTTAAAAATTAAAAAAAAAATTTTTTTTTTTAAAAATTTAAAAAAAATTTAAAAAAATTAAAAAATTTTTTAAAAACATTAAAAATTTAAAAAAATTTAAAAATTTTTTTAAAAAAATTAAAAAAAAAAATTAAAAATTAAACATTTTTTTTTTTATCTTTTAAGTTTATAACAAAAAAATTTACGTTTTGTATGATAAATCAACACCCTCAAAAGCCTCTGGAGCCTCTGGAGCCTCTTGAGCTTCCGCCTGCTTCCAGCCTCTCCGATGGCGCTCCGACCCTGCCGTCATCCTATGATCTAGTTGACGACGACGGCTCCTCAGCCTCCCTCCTGCACACCCCTTGCCCCATCTATGATCTAAATTGATTCATGTTGCATGATTTTGTATAACATAACACAAAACTTCAATTTATTTTGTTTTATATGTCTTTACAACAGTTTGTTTTTACTAATTTACGCTTTTCATAGTTTAATAACTTAAGAAATTGGGTTTTTTACAGTACTCCCCCTAACCTGTAAACTCAGTAATCTAAACACCCA
>JABUQX010021369.1:0-2500 GCA_015478945.1 Trachelipus rathkii
ATGGAATCAGCGTGAAATGTGTACGATAAAAAAGGAATTTTTTATACCAATAACATATTTGAATCAGCATATGAATTTTAGCTTCCGAGCCGACGGTGGGGATTAGAGAGGAGGGACCGAAGTCCCTGTCGTCCTCCTTCGGGCGCCGAGAGACCCCGACTCTTTTCATCTTTGCGGTTTACTGACAGTCTGAGAGGTGTTAAAAAAAATTCCATTTTTACATACCTTACACGCTGATTCTAAATATGTTATTTGTTTTCTTGTACCTATCTTATTTTTGGGATAAACAAGAAAAAAGAAAAAAATTTTTTTTTCTATTTTCCATACAAATTTCATACGCTGATTCCATATGTGTTATCAGTTTTCTAGTACCTATCTTAGTTTTCGAGATATGATGCGGGTAACTTCTTTAGTTTCACCATATATATATATATATATATATATATATATATATATATATATATATACATATATATATATAGTATATATATATATATATATATATATATATATATATATATATATATATATATATATTTATATATATATATATATATATATATATGCTCTGAATATTTTAAGATGTCCCTGGATATCATGTGACTTCAACAGAACACTTTAAAATGTTCAGGGACATCATGAGACGTTCCGAGACATCTCAAAGCTTCCCTTGACATTTTAAGATGTCCTGGAATCTTTCAAATGTCTCTGGGCACCTTAGGGTATCATGGGGTGTCTCAGAAAGTTCCGGGATATCTGAAAGTGTCTCTGGAAGTCTTGAGTGGTAAGTGGATATTTCAAAATGTCTCATGGCATCTCAGTTTCCCGGGACAATTTTAGAAGTATCAGTATATCCCGAAAACTTTCAAAACGTCCCTGAACCTCTCAGAATGTCCGGGAACATCTAAATGCGACGTAAAGTTTCAGTGTTCAAAAGCATCTCAGTTTCCAGAAGCATTTTGAGATCTCTTGGAATATTCACAGATGCCCCTTGACACTTATAGATGTCCTGGGACATTTAAAATGTTCCAGCATATCTTAGAATGTCCAGTTAAACTTTGAGATGTCTCAAAACGTCTCATGACATCTTTGAACATTTTGAAGTGTTCTGGAATTTCTACAAATGTCCTTGAAAACTCTAAGATATCCCGGGATATCCTGGGACGTCCAGAGATCTTTTGACATAACCCGGGATATCTTAAAACTTTCAGGAACATCTCAAAATGTTCGAGTAACCTCTGAGATGTCGTGGAATGTCTCAGGATGTTTCGGGACATCTCTAAGTGTCCCTGGGATTGGATGGGTTTTCTTTTTTTTTATTTTTGCCCAATCTTTAAAGAGGTCCCTGTTCCGTGAGTTGTGGTAATGGGTAAGAAAAAATCATTATATTAAATACAAGTCAGTTACAGAGATTTCAATATTAAACTTCCATATATACTTTTAAGATTAGTGTTTTCTGTATTATATTGGCCATTCAGTATATTCTGGTTGCAGGAAAAAGTCTTAAATTTTTTCATACTTAGTCATTGGAGTAGGGTTAAAATTAAAAAAAAAATTGTGGAGATTTGACTGTGAATAATTTTTAAGGGTATTTAAGATGTATATACTTGACTGAGACTTCAGGATATATAAGTTAAGACATAGGATGTCAAATCGTAAGAGTTATTACAACAGGAATACTTAATTAAAGATTCACAAGCTCAGAACTATTTTGTAGAAAAAATATAAAATCTATTCAATGCAGATATATATATATTATATTATAATATATATATATATTATATTATATTATATATGTATATTATATATATATTATATTATTTATATATATATATATATATTATATATATATATATAATATATATATATATAAGTATGTGTTGGTGTGATAAATCAGTTAGGGGTTAGGAATGGGATTATCGGATCATCTATCGTTGTTTATATGTAAAATTACAGTTAGTGGGATTTATGGAGAGGAAAGGGAAATAAGAAGGAAAGAAGTGGGGTAGAATTAGAGTGAGAAGCTAGTGGAACAGGTAATAAGGATAGTATTTGGAGCGCTTTGCAAGTAAATCAGTTGCGAATGTGAACAATTGAAACTGAAACAAATCTGTAAGCAAATGAAGGAAGCGGTTGTTAGTAACGCAAAAAAAGTTTGTGGATGCGCTAAAATAGGAAGCGAGAATGTTAACAGTGATTGATTGAATGAAAAGGTGATTCAAGCGGTAAAAGGTAAAAAAGAGCGTGGTTGAATGTAAAAGCCAATGACGAGGTTTCAAAAGAAGATGTTTGGAATTATATAAGGGGGAAAAAAGAATACTAAAAGATGCATACGTAGGAGGAAAAATGAGGTAAATAACAGTTTGGAAGGAGGATGAATGGGGATTTACAAGGGAATAGGAAGCTCTTCTTGAAATAAGCGCGAAAGGTTAGGAATGAGAATAGGGGGAATCTGCTTAGAATAATGAATAGGGATGGTACTTTCGTAACTAATGAAATG
>JABUQX010021369.1:7500-10000 GCA_015478945.1 Trachelipus rathkii
TAAGTTTTCGAGATATCAATGCGGTAACTTCTTTTAGTTGCCCTAATATATATTATATATATATATATATATATATTATATATATATATATATATATATATATATATATATATATATATATATTATATAATATATATTATTATATATTTTATATATATACTATATTATATAAGAGAGAGAGGAGAGAGAGAGAGAGAGAGAAGAGAGAAGAGAGAGAGAGAGAGAGTATAAAAATCCAAAAATTTATATAAAAAATACCAAATGTTTTCGGATAAAATTCGCTCTGCAAGCCAAAAGAAAAAAGTAAAATGCTAAGGTAAAATAAATTGAAAACTTTAAAAAAAGAGACCAGCTCCAAAGGAATGGATTTTTTTTCATAAATGGATTAAAAAGTTGGAACTGGTCTCGTTTTTAACTTTTTAGTTTATTTTACCTTTACTCTTTACTTTTTCTTTTGGAATGAAGAGGAACTTTTGTTTGAAAACGTGGCCATTTTTAATATTTATTTTTGAAAAATTTACTCCATTTAGAATCTTCAGATTAGGGGACACCTGTATCTAAAAAACTACGATAGCTACATAAAAACTGAATGAATTTTTGAAATCAACGAACATTTTAATGCAGGAAAATAAGGAAGAAATAAAATGAAGGGCGATAAAAAAAAAGTATATAATAATAAATACGATATAGTGTACAATAAGTTCCAATTGAAATGCAGTTTTTGGTGAACGAAAATATAAAAGAGGACGATGAATGGTGAAAACTGAAAAGTCGATGGTTCATAGGAGATATATAAAGAGGATCATTTAAATGTTTTTTAGTATTAGTAATGAGCAAGAGTAGTGAAATGATAATGAAAGTAATAGAGACATACACATAAAGCCCAACAAACAACATACACACAATGAGTGGAAGGGCTACAATAGTTTAAGAAGAATATGTTATTTACTAAACAGTTAATAACCTTACGTAAAATAAGGTAACATAACTTAACATAGCGTAGCCTAACAACTTAACCTAACCTAACCTAACCTAACTCAACCTAAGTAACCTAACCTAACCTAAAGTAACCTTCTGTTGTAAACTATTCTCATATATATATATATATATTTATATATATATATATATATATATTATATATATATATAATATTATATATACTATATATATAGTACTATATAATATTATATATATTATATATATATATACAATTATAATATATATATATAATTATATATATATATGTTAATTATATTTATATATATATATATAATATATATAATATTATATATATATCTATATATTAATATATATTATATATATATATATATATATATATATACTTATTATATATAATATAATATATAAACTAAAAAAAATGAACTAAAAAAACGATGCTTTCAATGCACAACAAAAAGTAAAAAAAAATAACAAATTCTCGCTCTCTGCGCTGCAGGAGAAGTACTACAATGGCCAGGGCGTAGATATTATTTTGTCGTAAAGCTTTTTTAACCAATAAATTAAGCTAATATTTAGGTGTTTAATTAATAATTATAATTTTTTTTCTTTTCCCGCATAAATGTCCTATATGGCTATTTATAAGCAGTTGACTTCAGGAGCGAAAATCAATAATTAATGTATCGTTTTTTAATAATTTTAGGGTAAATACTTTAAATTTTTGGGTAACCTAACCTACACTTAACCTAACCTAACTAACCTAACCTAACTACAGCCTAAATTACCTAAACTATTTTAACGGAGTCAACAAACTTATATGTCTATATATTATTTATATATATATTATATATAGTATATATACTATATATATTACTATATAATATATATATATATATATTATATTATACATTATATTATTTTTACGCTTGGTTCAGTTTTGATTTTTTTTTTTTGTTTTTTTTTTTTTACAAATATTGCTAGTATATGATACTAATAATGAACTTTATGTCGGTGGCGGAAATATATTAGTTTATCCTAAAATTTTAAATAATTTTTTAAAAAAATCAGATTTATATAAAAAAATTTCAAAAATGAATTATCTCGAAAAGTACGATACTTACAGAAAAACAACTATATATTTGGAATCAGCATAAAAGCCTTATTCAAAAATGTAAAACACAACATAAAAAAAATAAAAAAATATTAATTTTTTCGAGCCGTCGGGGGACAGAGGGGGGGGACGTTTTCCAATACCCGTAGGGAGGCGAAAGACCCCGCGCACCCAAATACCAAAGAGGCGGGTTTTCGCGAGACCTCCCCGGAGGGGCGGGAAATAGTCCGTACCCCGTCGTTCCCCGGAAGGGCGAGAGACCCCTACTCCTGCCCCATCTTGCGGTTTCCCAAAATAATAATGAAGCTTAAAAAAAAATAAAAATAAAAAATAACCAAATTTTTCTCTATAACAGGTTCTATATATTTTTGAATCATGTTCGTCACCACTTAAATTGATTGGTTCAGGATCATATACTCGAAAATATATGAA
>JABUQX010021369.1:12500-13796 GCA_015478945.1 Trachelipus rathkii
AGAATGAGGCTCGGTCATCGCCATATGAGTGAATAGAGTTAGAAGTGCAGGTGAGAAGATCATTAATGAAAAGTAGGATACAAGTAGGAGCATCAGAAGAACCCTGAGGAATCACCCTATCTGACAGAAAGGAAAGAAGAAGTCGCCCCATCAACAACAGCCGATATTAGAGCGATTTGAAAGAAAGCTAGACATAAGTAAAGCAAAGAGAAGGAGGAAACCCAAGGAGGGGAGCTTGAGCAGTGACGCGTGCATACCCGGTCCAATGCTTTGGATATGTCAAAGCGCCACCACGCAGTCTCCCCGTAGTTCTAAGGGCGGAAAACCATAATCAGTAAGATAGGAAAGTATATCGCAGTATGACCCCTCGAAGCGACGAAGCGTACTTGGCGATCGGAACAGAAGTGAATGAGTTCCAGATGATCTAAGAAATGGAGTTGAGAAGAGTTTCAAGATCTTAGATAGAATACAAGTAAGAGCTATAGGGCGATAGTTAGAAGGATCAAGCGGCTTTCCTTTTTTTCGGAACAGGTTTGGACATGTGCGTGCTTCCAACAATGAGGGAAGGGCTAGTATTGAGACATAGAGAATATAGTTGGAACGAGGGGGCGGGGATAGCACGGACGCACACTCCCTCAAACTCGGGAGGAATGCCATCCGGGCACCCGCCTTCCTAACGTTCGTAGATTTTAAGCCCATGCACCGATCGAATGTAATCACAGGCAAGGCATAGGACACCTGAGAGGAGAAGAAGGAAGGAGGAGGAATGAGGACATCAGGGTTGCGTTGAGGAAAATAGGAGGCCGAAGAGATTGGCTTTTCAGTTGGAGAATTTAGCAACAGAACCATCAGAGCGAATAAGAGAAGGAAAGAATGATTTACAGTTGTTAGAGATGTTTTTTGGCAAGAGGCCGAAAGATTTGTCAGTGGCAGAACAAGGAGGTTAGCGCACTTACGTTTGATGAAAGCCCGCTTTGCTCGTCGAGAGTATCCCTGCAACGATTTCTAGGCATAGAATGAAATTAGCAAGAGTGATAGGAGAAACGAGAATTTTTCCACTCCCAGATCAACGCCTGTCCCTCTAGCCTGGATTGGCCAGAGAAACAAGACCACGATCGAACCATCGGATTATGAGGAGAGAAAACGCAAATTTAGTCGAAGAAGGCATAAACCTACTCATCCATCAAACGATTTACGCTCCCACCTTATCGGCAGAAGTTGAAGCGTCACCAGAGACAAAGCAGTCACTCCATTTATAGTTAGCGTAGAAGCAACGCAAGGCCCCCCCAATCGGCC
>JABUQX010021370.1:20000-22500 GCA_015478945.1 Trachelipus rathkii
TATATATATATATATATATATATATATATATATATATATATATATTAAAAAAAAATATATATATATATATATATATATATATATATAAATATATATATATATATATATATATATATATATATATATATATATATATATATATATATATATATATATATATATATAAATATATATATATATATATAGATATATATATGTGTCTATTTATAAAATGATGATAATATATATATATACCTACCAACTTAATATATATATATATATATATATATATATATTATACACCTTAAAGGTGCTAAAAAATAATTATGTTTTAAAATTAAATATTTTTGCTCGTAAGAATTTTCCCAAAGAATTTATTCATATCATTTTTTACTCTTCTGACTTTAATATTTGGATTCAACTTTGCGAAAACAATTTTCTTTTAACTTGCTTCGTAAAAGGGAATACAAATAAATCTCAAGTTTTTGCATACTCTTTTATTTTCCCTTCTCGTATGTCAATAAGTCATACGCGCACATACATACATATACATATATACACACACGCGTTTATACTCTCACAGACACAAACTTATGTTTGTACAATTTTTGGAGTAGATTTGGTGAATTTTTCAACAGTTAAATATTTTTATTTTTCAAATTTGCTACAAAATATATTTTTACTTTCAAGTATTTATTATTATTATTATTATTATTATTATTATTATTATTATTATTATTATTATTATTATTATTATTATTATTATTATTATTATTATTATTATTATTATTATTATCAATATTATTATTATTATTATTATTATTATTATTATTATCAATATTATTATTATTATTATTATTATTATTATTATTATTATTATTATTATTATTATTATTATTATTATTATTATTATTATTATTATTATTATTTGAGGGGGCGAGTGAGTTTTTAATATTTATTTTGTAAATTATAAAACTGCCATCTTCAAGCACACGAAATAAGACATGAAATATCAAAAAAGCACGCACACCTACATATATATATATATATATATATATATATATATATATATATATATATATATATATATATATATACTATATATATATATATATATATATATATATATATATATATATATATATATATATATATTAGAGATAAACCGAATATCTATTTTCCAATATTGGTGAATGCGAATGCTAATGAGAATATTTTTAATATTTGCGAATGCAATTATTAATGCAAATAAATTTTTTTAATATTCGGAAATGCGAAAATTACATATTGGCAGTACTTTTTTAATACTATAGCTGGGATATTTGCTTCTGTTGTAAGAGTTTAATCATAAAATCTATGAATGAAATATATTACCTTTGAAAATAGGAAAAGTACTTAGGACCCTCTCTCTTGCACGCATCCCACCAATACCTTCCAGAACCTCCGACCCATTGAAAGAGGAAAATCACCTCACTAATTATAAAGCTACAATTGAAAGTGTATCAAACAGTTGGAATCAATTATTGGAAAGTTATACCTCAAAAATAATGATTTTCAGCTCTCTCTCTCTCTCTCTCTCTCTCTCTCTCTCTCTCTCTCTCTCTCTCTCTCTCTCTCTCTCTCTCTCTCTCTCTCTCTCTCTCTCTCTCTCAGATTTAATCTACTACGTTTTTCACATAGACCGGGCCGACATCACTAAAGAGTTGTTTACTGGCAACGCTTGATGGCGAACGAGCAAGGTTAAGTTCTTGCTGGCTATGGTGAATCAGGATACGTCTCTACATGCATTATCAAGTGTACAGTGGAAATGAGTTTCTTTTTGACTTTGTTGGCCACGATTTTTATGCCTACTTGAACAGTTAATTTATCGTAATTGCTTGAATGTAGAATTGTATTTAAAACGTTAATGATTTTGAAGCATTATGTGCTCTTCTTCGATTTTCTTGAACTAATTCAGATTGTATTTTTGAATTTCTTAATATTTTCGGCCTACGCTAACTTTTAACCCTTTTCCGTGAGAAACTGAGAAGTGAATATTTTTTTGTATCAAGGGTTCAAAAACGTATCTATGAAATACAGGTATCTACTCTAGATGCCATCGAATCTTTTGATATTTTCTTTTAGTAAAGTTTCTCTCATCATCTTTATTCTTTGACTGTCATTTTCTGATAATATTGATTACTCTCTTCAGAGTAGTTATATGAGAAATGACATATGCTATTGATGAGGAGTTTTTGCTGATTTTCTAGTTGATATGATAAAAGGGTTGGATTACACTAATACAGTTGGTGAGAATAGAATTGTCAAGGAATATTAAAACATTTATTTTATCATTTGAGAGGTCGACCAAGTAGAGAGATTCATAAAGATATTACATCTTCTTTATCAATTTTTGCTGAGTGTTGTTTTAGTACGTGTTAACTTCATGTATAACTGAAAGCTGCGGAACTTTAATTCTATTCTGTATTTTCTTTAGCTCTTCTTGAGCTTAGTCAAATGATTAAAATAGGCAGCAACTGAT
>JABUQX010021370.1:27500-42500 GCA_015478945.1 Trachelipus rathkii
ATATAGTTATATTATATATATATATATATATATATATATTTTTTTATATAAATAAAGATATACACAAATAGTTATATATATATATATATATATATATATATATATATATATATATATATATATATATATATATATAGTGTTTAGTAAACACACGGCAAAAATTCAAGAGGTTATTCCCTGGAGTATTCTAAGGATATTTTGTCCGCTGATGATTTTTGAAAACACGCTTTGTTTCGGAGATACATGGGGAACAAAAGTTACGACAATATCAAACATTTATTACCAAACATTACATATAAACTTTCTTAATCTACAAGAACTATTGAAAATGACCACCTGCAGCTAAGATGCACGAATCCAATCTTCTCCTCATTGACTGCCGAACTCTTTCAAAAACACCAGGGTCGTTTCTGATTGAGTTACACTCACTAATTATCCGATTTCGCAAGTCATCCTCAGTTTCCACTGAAGTATTGTAAACCATAGACCTTAGATGGCCCCATACGAAATAAGCCAGGGGGCCTAGGTCCGGGGATCGAGCAGGCCATGGGTGAGATCCACCTCGACCAACCCAGCGATCTCCGTATGTTAGCGTAAGAAATCTACGAGCAAGCACACAAAAATGTGTTGGTGCACCATCGTGCAGAAAAATCATTGCATTTCTTGTTGCCAATGGTACATCCTCCAGAAATTGAGGTAGCGTGTGTTCCAGAAAGTTGTGATACATCTCCACGGCAAGTCTTCCAGGTAGAAATACCGGTCCAATTAGCGAGTCACCCACAATTCCAGCCCAAACGTTCAACGAGAACTGATGTTGAAAACGATCTTCAAGTACCTCATGTGGATTTTCCTCAGCCCACACATGGTTATTGTGAAAATTCCTTATTGCATTTCTTGAGAGGTTAGCTTCTTAGGTAAAAAGAACCAGAGTCAGTAGTTTTTTTTTTTTTTCCAATGTATGCACTCACGGGCTGAGCCCTTTTCAAGGAGGGGGCAGAAAATAAAATACATGAAAAACCCACCCAAGCCTAACGCAAATCTCTTAGGTGAGAGAAGACGTGGGTTTTAAAGAAAGGAAGATTAAATACAGTTGGAAAAACAGAAGATGGCAAGGAGTTCCACAGAACAGAAGTGGCTGGAAAGAAGGAGGCACCACAACGAACGAGTCTGGGATTTTCGATGCTCACGCAAAATTCATGCGAGAGCATGGCACCCCTTGTATTACGAGGGCGACGCAATGGAGGTGGAATGCGAGCGGCCAACTCCCCTGAGCATCTACCGTTGTAGTACCTATAGAAAAGAGATAGTGCGCCAACGTCACGTCGCAGAGATAGAGGGTCAAGAGAGTTTGAAAGTAGGGGACAGTTTATTAGTCTTCTAGCTTTAGACTCAACTCTATCCAATAGAAGGGTGGAGCCGGAGCCCCCCCAGATGTGAGAACAGTACTCCAAGCAAGGGCGAATAAGGCCTTATATAACTGGAGTAGCTGTGCAGAAGAAAAAAATTCCCGCAACCTGAACAGAACTCCCAGCTTCTTTGATATTTGGGTGTCGCGGGGGTTCCTCCCCCTCCACCGGGATAGAAATAGTCCCCTTCTTTCCCCCCGTCGGCTCGAGCCCTAATTTTTTTTTTTTTTAATTTTTTTACTATTATTTTCTTTTTACATTTTTGTAAAAAGCTTTACACGGTGATTCCAAATATGTAATTGGTTTTTCTGTAAGTGTCGTACTTTTTGCGATATTTCATATAATACTTTATATATACAGTATTTTACACGGCCAAGTAGGGGGCTCGAGCCGACGGAACAGAGGGGGGACGTTTCCATACCCCGTAGGGAGGGGGCGGAACCCCTCGCGACACCCAACACAAAGAGCGGGGTTCGAGACCCTCCTCGGAGGGGGAAATAGTCCTACCCTGTCGTTCCCGGAAGGCCGAGAGACCTGACTCCTACCATCGGTGCGGTACCTTTGGGGTTCCCATTAGTTTAAAAATAAAAATAAATATAAACTCGGCAAACCATTAAAAAATGTTGCACGATCTAAAAAGTACCACGGCAAAGCATGCGTCTCTGGAAGTAATTATATATAAAAAAAAAAAAAAAAATTAAAATACATTGCTTTTCATGTTCTACATATATATAGTAAACTTTTCTTCTAAATAAACTTTTCTCTAAAGTCTATAGTTTTTCCTTCCTTTATGGTAACCTTCACCATATATATATATATATATATATATATATATATATATATATATATATATATATATATGTTTATTATATATATATATATATATATATATATATATATATATATATATATATATATATATATATATATATATATATATATATATATATATATATATATATATATATATATATATATATATATATATATATATATATATATATATATATATGGGGAATTTTTACACTGCCTCAATTACTTTCTTACTTTATTTGAGTGTTGACTGTTTTTTTCATGGATCACGTGTCACACATATAGAACACTAGGCAAAGTGTATAGGTAAAGGTGTGGTGTTCAAAAAGTAAAAATTAGATGAAAATCACAAATGTTTAATGTATGTAGCGGTTCATCTCACAAATTTCTTGAAAGAATCGAATCTACACTGCCATTAACTCCTTTGATGAGGTTATTGAGACCTGCCTCTCTTAGATTCCTCTTCCTTTTTATTCGCATGTTTACTTTTCAGATCCCAGGATTGATAGCTATGCGCATTCTCCTATGTTCAAGAGAGTTGTTTTAGTAACTTTTTTTCTCTTATTTCATGTCGGCTAATAATTTGGATAGTGATTCGGTTCTGAATGTTGTGTACCCTGGTTAATATTCTGTAATTCTTCTATTAATTCAAGTAAATATTTACGTTTCAAGTTACAATTTATATGTTTTTTGTTTTTTTTTTGTTTTGCGTAATCGAAATCGATTTTGGAGAAATGTTTACAAACAAATATTTCAAAATCACATGTCAGCTGATTCATTAACACGAAATAATCTGAAAAAAGAGTAAATCGTAAGCTGAACAATAATTAATTAAATATATTTATCAAATATGAAGTTGCCAGCACTAAAAATTAAATGTAAAATGAATTTTGCTTTCAAACTCTTTAATTCCTGGTAGAGGGGTATGGGGGAGGGGGGGGGCAGAGACTGCAGCCTTAGCTTTGAAATTTTGATGAAGTAAAAATTTTGTAAAAATTTCACATAAAAACAATGAAAAATGAGTAAAAAAAATATCATACGTGCGTCAGTAATTCCTGGCCTAATTTTAAAATTTAGACGAGCAACTTTAAGGGGAGACTTTATCCTCAAAATCCATTTCTTCGAACCGATAAAAGAAAATGTTTTTTTGATGAACAACTAATTTATCTTTTTTCTTTGGGAAAACTAAAAAAACTGTTCGTTTTTTTTTTTTTTTTTGGGAGGGAGTTTTTTTCGGGGTTTTCACAAAAATGGAATAAAATCTTTAATATTCAAGATATTTCAATTTTTTTCAAAAATACTCCTATTTTGTGTAGGAATAAATTTCATTTAGACACTTTATTTCAAATTTTTATTTTCTAAAAATTTTTTTGAATTACTAGCTACTTTTTTGAAGTAAAAGAAATCAATCACGTGTGACACCAATTACATCACACAAAGTTACTTTGAAAATAAACGCCATCTGGTATTAATATGTATGAGTTGTTACTAGTTTTAAGAAAAAACTGTCTGTTTTTTTTTTAACACTTTTGTGATCTAATGTAAGAAAAATATAGAAAAACGCAAATAAACATTTAAATATTATTTTTTTTAGACGGCAAAAATATTTATCTTCGCTATATATATATATATATAGTTATATATTATATATATATATATATATATATATATATATATATAAGTATATATATATATATATATATATATATATATATATATATATATATATATATATATATATATATATATATATAGGGGTTCCAAGCACCCTTCCATGAATTTAAATAAGTACCGAGTTTCAAAGCAGTGATATCGAAGCAGGAGATTAGAAAACTGTTTCGAGATGCCTTCTTTTCTGGGTAGGTGGATCGGACTAGTGGTAGAGCCTACTGCACATTGTCTAACGGCGACGTTGTTGTCGATGGTTCGAGAGTCCTGGCGCGAGGAAATTTTTATTCTTCTTATTATTGTAAATTTGATAAATGCTGGTTGTTAGCCCATTTCGGCGTTGTTTCTTTACTATACATGCAGGCGCGTTGCTGTTCTTGTAACATAACACCGCAGAATATAGCCCCAGTTCCAACCACCCCCTGTCGATTTAAATAAGTACCGAGTTTCAAAGCAATGGTATCGGAGCAGAAGATTAGAAAACTGTATGCTTCTTTTTCTGGGAAGGCGGATCGGACTAGTGGTAGAGCTTCCTGACATTGTCTAACGGCGACGTTGTTGTCGATGGTTCGTTCCTGGTGCGAGTGGAAATTTTCTGGTCTTGTTGTTGCAAATTTGTTGCAACAGCGCGTTAGCCCATTTCGGTGTTCTTTGACTTTGATTGGGCTCTTGTTACCTAGGAATACCCAAGCAGAATGCCATATAGCCCCACCATCACCCAACCACCCTCCTGTCCATTTAAATGGCATTGTTTTAAAACAGTGATTTCGAAGCAATATATAAGAAAATTGTTCCAAGATATCTTTTTCTGGGAAGGTGGCTCGGACAAGTGACAGAGCTTCCTGTACATTGTTCTAACAGAGAAGCTGTTTTCAATTACTAAAATCCTTGCGCGGGGGAAATTTTTCTCTGTCTTATCATTACAAATTTCTTCGAAACGCATGTTGGGCCCAGGTTAACTTTGGTTGGTTGCTCCTGTAACCCAGGAGCACCCAAGCAGAATGCCATGTAGCCACAGCAGGTGTTCCAACCACCCTCCTGTCGATTTAAATAAGTACCGAGTTTCAAAGCAGTGATATCGGAGCAGTAAATTAGTAAACTGTTCCGATAGGCCTTCTTTTTCTGGAAAGGCGGATTGGACTAGTGGTAGAGCTTCCTGTATACATTGTCTAACTGCGACGCTGTTGCCGATGGTTCGAGTCCTGGCGCGAGTAAATTTTTTCTTCGTCTTATTATTGCAAATTTGTTGCAACAAGCATGTTGTGCCCATTTCGGCGTATCTTGACTTTGGTTGGATACTCCTGTAACCCAGGAACACCCATGCAGAATGCCATGTAGCCCCAGCAGGTGTTCCAATCACCCTCTTGTCGATTTAAATAAGTACTAAGTTTCAAAGCAGTGATATCGAAGCAGGAGATTAGAAAACTGTTCCGAGATGCCTTCTTTTTCTGGGAAGGTGGATCGGACGGCGACGCTGTTGTCGATGGTTCGAATCCTGGCGCGAGTGAAATTTTTCTTTGTCTTATTATTGCAAATTTGTCGCAACAAGCATGTTGTGCACATTTCGGCGTTTCTTGACTTTGGTTGGTTGCTGTAACCCAGGAACACCCAAGCAGAATGCCAGGTAGCCCCAGCAGGTGTTCCAACCACCCTCCTGTCGATTTAAATAGGTACCGAGTTTAAAAGCAGTGATATCGAAGCATTAGATTAGAAATCTGTTCCGAGATGCCTCTTTCTGGGAAGGCGGATATTAAATTAAATATTAAATTTCTTTTTAAAAAAAGTTTATAACAATCCAGAGAATCTATAAAAACTATTTTCTAAATTGTTAAAATTCGGGACATCATCTTATTAGCATTATGCTATCCTTATTATGCTTATTAGCATTTGAAATTGTGCTTTTCCACGTGGTATGGCTTGAGAGGTATGACGTATGATTCATCTATGACGTTGAGGATATTTATTGGCTATTTCAAAAAGATTTACCGCCTCTCCTCACTGAATATGTTCTATTTTAGAGACTAGGCATATATATATATATATATATATATATATATATATATATATATATATATATATATATATATATATATATATATATATATATATATATATATGGTAGTATATATATATATATATATATATATATATATATATATTATATATATATATATATATATATATATATATATATATATATATATATATATATATATATATATATATATATATATATATATATATATATATATATATATATATATATATTCCCCACGCAAACGTAAATAATTATTTTATTAAGACTTCGGCTCCGGCTAAGGTTTCTATATTTGAAAATTGATGAGCACTTCTTTGGTAATATATTTTCACCTAAAAATATTTCTGAAAACTTATACCCAGATTTCAACTCTGGCTCCAGCTCCGGCTCCGCCCGGCTCCGACTAAGGTTTCTGCACCATTTTAAAATTGTTCACACGTCTTCTGGTAATAATTTTTCCAATTAAAAATATTTTTCGAGGCTCATACCCGGCTCCGGGTTCGACTCCGGATCCGGATCCGACTAAGGAATTTGCACAATTTGAAAATTATTCAGCACGGTCTTCTGACAATATATTTTTCTCCTAAAAGTATTTAATGAAAAATTCATCCTGATCCGGCTCCGGCTCCGGCTCTATTTATTTGGGCTTCGGCTCCGACTAAGGGTTCTGACTTATTTGTAAATTATTCAGCAAGTCCTTCTGGCAATAAATTTTTCACCTAAAAATATTTATTGAAAATTTCATACCTAGGATCCGTTCCGACTCTGGCTTCAGATCCGGCTCCGGATCCAACTAAGGTTTCTGTACTATTCGAAAATTGTTCAGTAAGTCTTTTGACAATATATTTTTCATCTAAAAATATTTTTGAAAAAATTCATACCCAGGATCCGATTCCGGCTCCGGCTCCAGCCGATTTTGGCTTCGGCTCCGATCCGACTAAGGTTTCTTGCACTATTTGAAAATTGTTCAGCACGTCTCCTGGCAACAATTTTTACCTAAAAATATTTTTCGAAAATTTCATACCCAGGATCCGGCTCCAGATCCGACTTCGGATTCGGCTCCGGATCTGACTTAGGTTTCTGCATAAAATGAAAATTGTTCGGCATGTCTTCGACAATAAATTCTTTCACTAAAAATATTTCTGAAAATTCATACCCAGGATCCGGTTCTGGAACGGCTCCCGATACGACTTCGGCTTCGGCCCCGGATCCGACTAATGTTTCTAGACCATTTGAACATTGTTCAGCACGTCTTCGGAATAAATTTTTCACTTCAAAAAATATTTTCTGAAGAAGTACCATACCCAGGATCCGATCGATCCGATCCGATCCGTCTGACTACAGCCGCTGGCTCCGGATCCGGACTAAGGTTTCTGCACTATTTGAAAATTGTTCGGCACGTCTTCTGACAAAAATTTCACCAAAAAAGAGCTCTGAAAAAAATTCATGTACCCAGGATCCGCTTGCCGGATACGGCTCCGGATACGACTTGGATCCGACTAGTGTTTCTAGACTATTTGAACATTGTTCAGCACGTCTCCTTGAAATAAATTTTTCACCTAGAAAAATATTTTCTGAAGAAAATTCATACCCAGGATCTGGATCCGGATCCGGCTCCGACTTCAGCTTCGGCTCTGGATTCGACTAAGGTTTCTGCACTATTTGAAAATTGTTCGGCACGTCTTCTGACAATAAATTTTTCACCAAAAAAATATTTCCCGAAAAAAATTCATACCCAGGATCCGGCTCCGGATACGGCTCCGGATACGGCTCCGGATACGACTTCGGCTTCGGCTCCGGATCCGACTAATGTTTCTACACTATTTGAACATTGTTCAGCACGTCTTCTTGAAATAAATTTTTCACCTAAAAAAATATTTTCTGAAGAAAATTCATACCCAGGATCCGGATCCGGATCCGGATCCGGATTCGGATCCGACTTCAGCTTCGGTTCCGGATCCGACTAAGGTTTCTGCACTATTTGAAAATTGTTCGGCACGTCTTCTGACAATAAATTTTTCACCAAAAAAATATTTCCCGAAAAAAATTCATACCCAGGATCCGGCTCCGGATACGGCTCCGGATACGACTTCGGATCCGACTAGTGTTTCTAGACTATTTGAACATTGTTCAGCACGTCTCCTTGAAATAAATTTTTCACCTAGAAAAATATTTTCTGAAGAAAATTCATACCCAGGATCAGGATCAGGATCCGGATCCGGATCCGGCTCCGACTTCAGCTTCGGCTCTGGATTCGACTAAGGTTTCTGCACTATTTGAAAATTGTTCGGCACGTCTTCTGACAATAAATTAACAAAAAATATTTCCCGAGGCCTCCATACACTCTAAGATCCGGCCTGATACGGCTCCGGATACTACTTCGGCTTCGGCTCCGGCTCCGGATCCATCATTTTAATTATTGGAACATTGCTCAGCACGTCTTCTTGAAATAAATTTTTCACCTAAAAATATATTTTCTGAAGAAAATTCATACCCAGGGATCCGGGATCCGGATCCGATCCGCTCTGACTGGCTTGGCTCCGATTCGCTGTTTCTGCACTATTTGAAAATTGTTCGGCACGTTTCGACACAATTTTCACCAAAAACATTTCCCGAAAAATTCATACACCCAGGATCCGGCTTCCGGCTCCGATCCGGTTATGACTTCGGCTTCTGCTCCGGATCCGACTAAGGTTTCGCACTATTTGATAACTGTTCAGCACGTCTTCTTGGCAATAAATTTTTTCACCTAAAAATATTTTTGAAAATTTACACTCTGGTCTGGCCCGGTCTGGCTCCGCCCGACACCGCTCTGGCTTTGACTCCGCTCCAGATCCGGATCTGAATCCGACTAAGGATTCTTGCACTATTTGAAAATTGTTTAGTATGTTCTTCTGGCAATAAATTCTTCATCTAAAAAATTATTTCTTGAAAAAAATTTATTCCCAGGATCTGGCTCCGGCACCGGCACCAGCACCAGCTCCGGCTCCGGCTCCGGCTCCGGCTCCGGCTCCGGCTCCGGTTCCGGCTCCGGCTCCGGCTCCGGCTCCATTTATTTGACTGAATAAAACCGAAGAATGGGTGGGAGGTTAAGAATATATAAAAAATATTTTCTATAATTATGTCAAACTTTTTTAACCTAAACCAACCTGGAATTACAATTTTGACTGGAATTGAAATTTTTTAGTTCGACACCTCTCTAAATAAATTTCAGTATCTAAAAAACCATTTAGAATTTTTAAAAAATAATTACACCATGATGTTCAGGAGGAATTTTTCTAATAATCTAGATAATAAAAAAAAAAATGTGAAAATTTTGATTTTGACTTCAAAAAGTAGGGGGTCCAAGGATAAAGTCTCCCCTTAAATGAATAAGGTATTGGCAAACAATATGAAGCTAATACTGCAGGGTGGGGCATTTTCGACTGAGCAGTTTGGAGTGGGTATAATTAAATAATGAAACAAGTTCGAGAAATTTATATTTAATTTTAAAAAACAATAATGAGCACGTTTTATTTACATTAGGTTTTGAAAATTGCATGTTCATGATGGCGGCCGTTAGCAGTAAAAACTGTTGGAGGCGTTCTCTGAAGTTTTTTACAGCTCAGCGGCACATGGCAATGGGTATGGTGTTAATTTTCTTAATAATTCTCTCCTGTAATTCATCTAGTGTGTAAAAATGATGTTTTAAAACCTTTTCCTGCAGGTAACCCAAAAGGAAAAAATTACAGATGCTTAAATCTGATGATAGCGCCGGCCACTCCACATCACCCCTCAGAGAGACCACACGCTGGGGAAATATTTGTTTCTACACATTGAGTGAATTTCGCGCTGTATGGGCTGTAGCCTAATTTTGCTAAAACCACAATGAATCTAAGTCCTCTTCATCAGCAAGTTTACCTATTCTGGGCTGCAGAATAGTCTCCAACATCGTGACATACCGAGCGGAATTGACGGTCCCTGTTACTCCTTCCTCCTTAATAAAATACGGGCCTATTAATCCTAAATTCAGAAACTACACACTACACCGTTAATTTAGGGGAATGGAGAGGCCTTCCATTAAGTTTTCTGGGGTTATTTTCACCCCAGTAGAGGAAATTTTGCTTGTTCACAGCTTCACAGAGGGGAAAATGTGCTTCGTCGCTACTCATGAAAATTGATGTGACAGAGATCCGTGCAAGCATTTGCTCGCACAGAGTTCTGCGATTGTTGTAATCTGTTGCAGTCAATTCTTGAACCACCATCATTTTATAGGGATGAAATCTCAAGTCCAAATGAAGGATCCTCCTCAAACTGCGGTTTGACATCCCCAAAGCAATAGCATGCCTCCGAGCAGGACGTCTTGGTGATTGCTTCTTTCACCCGCTGCACTTTGTCTGGCGTTCCTATGGTATTGAGTCTATGATGTGATTTTCCTCGTGTGTTACCTCGTTTTCGCACAAGGAATGGAATCAATACGGGGAATGTTAAGGCGTCGGCAAAAAGTTCTTTGCGTCAAACTATATTGACGACTGAAATGGGAGGAGTCACCGGATCGAACGAGACTACAAGCACCTCGCTCCCCCACTACAGCCTGAGCGCTTCCCCCTCCCCAAAACCGATCAGTCGAATACACCCCACTCTGTATAATATTTAATAAAAATTTTCCCAATAAGTTACGAATATATAATCAAAATTAAATAACAATACTGGTGAAAAAAAGATCTTTAATGCAGTAAAATGTATTGTTGCTACTATACCGTGGCAACCAAAATATATTTTCTTTATATGATTATTGTAGCTTAGTTATGGTATTTGTATAGAATTTTAGTCACTTTTGAATATTCACCAAATTTGGGAGAAATAATTTTTTTTATGATAATGAAGTAGAAACAAAATAAATATCTGAAAGGCATATAAAATTATTAATAAGGTTGCAACATTGCAAGTTCTGTTTTAATGCTTTTGCATTTACGTTGATTTGCTATGATTGTTATTCCATATATATATATATATATATATATATTATATATTTATATATATATATATAATAATATGATATATATATATTATAGTATAATATTAATATAGATATATATATACTATATATATAATATAACATATATATATAATATATTATATATATATTATATATAATATATAGTATATTATAAATATATTATATATATATAGAATATATAATAATATATATATATTATAATATATATATATTACATACATAAAATATATATATATATATATAATATATTATATATTATATATATGTATGTAAAATTATAATATATATATTATATATAGTTGTAAAATTATTTTATTATTTAAATCATAATGACTATGAAATGTTCAAGATATTACAGAAAGACATCATATAATTATTTTTCTTTTAAGTAAATCGATATCGAAGATATAGAATTTAGCTCTCGTATCATATAAAAGCAAACTAATCAAAAGGCTTACGGAAAGCTAATTATTGAAATAAGATATTAATTCATTTATTAAAGAGCTTGATAAGGGATTTTCAATAATAATAATAATAATAATAATAATAATAATAATAATAATAATAATAATAATAATAATAATAATAATAATAATAATAATAATAATAATAATAATAATAATAATAATAATAATAATAATAATAATAATAATAATAATAATAATAATAATAATAATAATAATAATAATAATAATGTTAGAAGTAGATTTTACTTTCTTTTATTTAATATCATTTTAGTTACCGCTAAAAATTGAGTAATCAATTATAAAGTTATTCTTTATTTATTTTATTTATTATTCTTATTATTTATGTCATTTCATCTATTCGTCATATTTTTATTTAATTATTTCTATTATCTACTTCATTTTTAAAGCCATCATTTTACGTTTATTTAATTCGTTTTTTCAACTTCTTTTATTTAACTATTATTCTGTAAGTTAAAATTTAGTTACTTATATAGTAAACTTTGCATTATATTATTACTTATAGTTTCAACCAAATTATGCTTTGAATTTCATGTTTATATCTATTTATTTAACTTTTCAGTTTATTAGTGATCAAGTCTTACATGAATGTAAAAAGTCTTTAATTCTCTACAACAGTGAATTATTTTACTACCTTTTTCATTTTCACTAACAATTTGTCCTTCTTTGTCTTTAACTAACATGTTACCATTAAGGGATTTAACTTTAACTATTATTTTAACTATTAATATTATTACTACAAATATAAACTATTATATCTTTAATTCTCACTTCACTTTTTAACGAAAGAAATGTATTAATTTTCTTTATTTAAACTTCTTTCTATTTTTTATAAATACCGTTGAAAATATGACACTTATAAAATTTACTCGCTATTATTTTACTTGTTAATTACAATTATTAATCTAGCATTTAACTTCAATAAAAGTCTTTAATGTAAGCTTAACTTTAATTGAAAATAATAAAATACTCAAAAATATTTCTAAATATTAGTAAATGCTTCTCCGTTTCTCTATAATATCGCTAAATATTTTTAAAAATGTTTCTGAAAATGTTTTTTTTTTCACCTTTATTTCCGTTAGAAAAATAAATTAATATTTGTTTTAAACGGTTTAATAGTTATCGAACTTTCTTTGATAAACTATTCTAAACCGTTTGTCTTTACTAAAATTTTTAACCTAAAATAATCTCACAACGTTGTACTGTCATTATAAGCTTTTAGATTTATTATTTAATATTAAACGTTCACCTGTCACTTTAGATTAACTAGCTATAAAAGTCGCTAAATACCGCTAAAAGGTCCCACCGCGCCCACCAATATAAAAAAAAACTTCGACACGTATACCACACATGTATAGCCGGTCTAATAGCTATATCATTTACAGTCAACTGTAGATGCGGTTAGGGTTACCTTCTCCTTGTAATTAAGTCTACTCACTTAGGTTCTGATTAGTCTACTGATCAGTGAAGGGCCGGTCTACCGACTTTTATCTTTTTTTAACGCCTTTAGAATTTTCACGTTATCTCCGATGAGAAAACTGACCTTAAACCAGGCTACCATAATTTTTGCACGTTTAATAAATATATCTATTTTTATTTTTGACTTTTTATTTACCTGTCGCGAACCAAGTATTTATTTTATGTTTCAAAATAATTATGGGGTTCGAAGTATTTTATAATATCAGTTCGAAGCAATTTCATTGCACCTCCTATATATATATATATATATATATATATATGTATATATATATATATTTATATATAATATATATAGATAATATATAATATATATCATATTATATTATATATATATATATATTATATATATATATATATATATATATATTATATATATATATCATAATATATTATATATATAGTCTATATATCAATATATATATATATATATATATATATATTATATATATATATTTATTTATATATTATATATATATATCCTTACTTGAAAACGAAGGAATGACAGCAATTTCAAAATAAAAAAAGATATTTATTTATGAAAAATTTCTTCTTCTTCTTGCTTTCTTAACAGCAAAATCATTGATATATATTCCTCCATTTACATTGTGTAACTATCATTAACACTCATTAAAGTCAATTCTGTAAGTCTTTCCCTTACTGTAGAATTGAGAAAGTATGTATTGAGCTGTTTCGAAAATAGAGACATCTTTCTGGAGTGCACGCTGTGAGTTAGACAGACGATAAAATCCCTAACAATCTAAACGTCTAAATGGAACTGTATCTATCAAATTTATTTCTAAAATTCGTAAAATATTTGATAGGTATCGGTGAAATATTGGTAGGGATGGATCTATGGCTCACGAATTTGCTCTCTAACTGTTTTTTAAAATCATCAAGAAAGGGAATTGGAATTGGTCTATGCCTTTTCATTTTATTTTGATTCTGTTCTGGCATGCGGCATTTTCCTTTCTTCATTAATTGAAAGCAGAAGTTTCGTTGCAACTCCAAAATGCCTGAAAATTTTTCATCAATGTCTGCGCTAAATTTTTTTTAAAGCAAGCATCACATTTTTAATATGATTATGAGCAGTTGCTGCCACTAATGATGGAGACTCTAATGAAGTGCATAATAGAAGAAAGAAGGAGAAAAAAGTTAAAGTAACAATTAAACTTATAACAAATTTTCTCCTGATTACAAATTTCTAAAGATTTGAGGTATTTGAAGAAGGTTTAATATCTTGATCCACCTTAAGCTCCTCTTAAACTTAATCAATTCCTTTAAAAGCTTCTCTAGACCGTAATAATCCACCGTAATATTCCACCCACCTTGTATCGAACACTCGTGTCTTTGGAAAGATTTTACAGAATAAGTTTAGTTTATTCTGTAAAATCTTTCCAATGTTTTTCTATTAATTAAAATAGTTGACCCTTTTCGTGACCTAAAATAGCGCTCAGTGTTCACTGTGGCAATAAAGTTTTAATGAATGTGAACAGCAGTGAACTTACAATGTCGCTGGATATTTTGGACAGTTTGAACACTTTTATACTTTTCTTCATTGCTGTTTCACCATCAAATCGTTCATCCCTCGTAATATTGCCTCCAATAACGATTCTCCTTTCGTGCTTTCAACAGCCATTTGAACTAAATAATCTCAGGAACCACACATATGTTTTCATCATTTCTATTAATATATTTATAATTTTCTTTTATTTTTATTTTTCTTATTCATATAAATTAAAATTAAAAGACTGATTAAGCCATCAAACATTTTTGATAGTTTAAATAATTTTCGGGTATATATAATATATATATATATAATATAGTATATATATAATAATATATATATATATATATATATATATAATATAATAATATATATATTATATATATAATATAATATATTAATGTATATATATATATACATATATATATAATAATATATAATAGATATATATTAATATATATATATATTATTATATATAATATAATATATAGTATATATATATATATTTATATTATACTAATATATATATATATATATGTAGTGGTAGTTACTTTTTTATAAATTTTGTAAATTTTAATTTATGTTGACTAATTGCCAAGATTTGCGGA
>JABUQX010021370.1:47500-56128 GCA_015478945.1 Trachelipus rathkii
ATTAAGTTATTCAGTATATGTATAATTATTATTATTATATCTATATATTATTTTAATTATTATATTATATTATTATTTATGATTATTACCGATATATATATATCTAATTATGTAATTTAATATAATTATTGAATTATTAATTATTTATATACATTAATATCGATTATTTATTATTTATTACTTATTTATTATTTTTTTATTATTATTATTATTTAATTTATTATTTATATATGTCAGGTTATATATTTCATTATTATATAGTTATTATTGATTATTATTATGATAAATCAGTTATGTGGGAAAAACATCATGTAGCCTTATTATTACACGTTACAATTTATTTGTTATTAGTTCATTTGATTATTATTATATTATCTTATTACTTTACTATAATTTTTATAATTGCATTAGTTATATATATATTATTTGTGGTGCTACTTATATAAGGATATATGTTAATTATTATTAATTATTATTATCTGATCTTATTATTCTTTAATATATTGATTATTATTATTATGATTATTATCCAATATATATAGTTTTTAAATAATCATTAATTAATATTATATATTATTATTTCTGTATATTATTATTGATTATTATTATTGAATTGAAAATAGATTGATTATTTTATATCGGTTATTATTATTATTATATATTATCAACTATGATAGTGATTTAATAATAATAATAGCTAAATTAATATGCGTTGTTTATTCAGTGTTAGTATTTGTGGGGTTTGTAGGTTTGTTATTTCTGCCAATTTTGCATCGGATTTTACATCATTTTCATTTTCATCGATTGGCTCATTTATTCCTTATTCAGTGATATTTTGCATTTTTCATACATTTTTGCATTTTTTATATTTTTATTATATGTCTAATTTTATTAATTTATTTAATCTCTTTATCTATTAATTATAGGTATATATATATATATATATATATTGTTATCAATTATTGTTAACATTTTTGAATGTTATTATTTATTAATTATTTATAATTATTATTTTTTATTATTTAGGAATTAACTTTGATTATAGATGGGTTAATATTATTATTGTAGGAGTATTATTTATTTATATTGATTATTATAATTTAGTTATTTATAATATTTATTATTTTATTTTAATATTTATATATCGTATGCAATTGAATTTTTAAGTATTTTACTGTAGAGATTCAATACAAATTATATATATTTATTAATTGATTATTATTTATTTACTACTATTATTAGTTGATTAATTATGATCTTTATTATTATTAATCTATTTATGTGTTATAGTTACCTCTAATATTATTATCTCTAAATTATTATTTTATTTAAATGACTATTATATTTTAGTTATATGTTGATTATTTAATTTTATTATTCTGTTTCCAGAATAATTATACGCGAGGTGGATATATATTATTATTATTAGGGTTATTCTCTAATAATAATTATTATTTGATTATTATTATTATTATTGATTATTATTATTATTATTTTTATTATTATGTATTGAGATAATTATTCTATTGATTATTATTATTTTCTCATTATTATTCCTTTTGTTTTATTAGTTATTTATGTATTATTATTATTTATCTCATTTATTTATTATTTTAAGAATATTATTAAGTATTTTATTATGTATGGCACGCCGATTAATTAAGTTATTATATAATTATGTTATTTAAAATATTATTATTATTATTAATTATCTATTAATAACACTGCTCTATATTATATTTATTATGTATAAAATTAGACTTTGATTATTAAAAATCAATTAAGTTATTATGATTATTGATTATGTCATTGGGGTATTATGTTATTATATGGGAGTGGTGGGTATTATTATGTCATATAAGTTATATTATTCTTATTATTATTATTAGTTATTAATGATTATATTATTATATAATTATTACTCTAAAGCTAACTTGTTAGCTCATTATTATTTATGTATGAGTGGTTATTATTATATTTATATTTAATTTATCTCAGTATGCAGTATTAATGGGTTGATTATGTTATAAGATCATTTTTATTTATTTTTTTTATTTTTTTTCGTATTTTCATTATTCTTACAGTAATATAAATATATAATGATAATGATAATTGTAAGTTATATATATTTTATAAAATAATATATATATATATGTATATATTTATATATGTATTATATTGTAATGATATGAATATATATATATTATAAGAATATTAATCATCGTGACGTAATATTATATGATTAAGTAGTATAATTAGTATGTATATGGTATACTGACGAGGTATAATGGTGGGTATGTATTGTTTTACCACTTCTGCAAGTATTAAGATGTTGTACGGTATGTATAAATGTTGAATATTGTTATTGTAAATATAATAAATAAATTATGACTATCTTAATTCTTTATGTATTTATAGAGGTTGAACATAATTTAATTGAAGCATTGCATAGATTTAAAACGTAAAAATATAAAATAATACTATAAGTATATAAAGTTAAGCTCATAAATAACCTATACTTTGCGAACATTTCTGTTGTTGATGCTCGCTTGTATTCATTAATCTTTACAAGATAGAGCTTTATTAAATAAATATAATGAAAAGCTTAAAATATTATTATTATTTTTCATGTAATAAAATTATTATCGATTTATTTTGTATATTAATATAATGATTATACGTTATTAAATTAATTGTTTCAGTTATATCAGTATAGTTTATAGAATTTAGGTATTCTAATACCACGATTTATAATAATTATGATTTATCTTTATATATTTAATGAATTTCATTATATTATATTTACGAGTTAAGAAAAGTTATGTAATGATTATATACTAATATACTATTACAATTTATATATAAATAAGAAATTATTATACGTTATTGCTATAGGTTAAGCTCATATAAATTTTTATTTAGAGAACAGTATATTATATTAATATAAGAAAATATAATATAATAATAGTACTTATATACGATATAAATTAATAGCTCATTCAAGTATGTTCTATGATAATTTATCACATATTACAAAGATAAAAACCAATATATAAATAAATTTCTTATTTTCTTGTGTATAATATTTATATATATATATTATCTAACATATATATTATACCATTATATATACTTAAGTATATATAATTATATACGTATAATATTTCTTTATATAAATAATTTATATTAATATTTACCATATTAAAATTATTTATATAGTAATATTATTAATATATATGTAGTATTATATATATATATATATATATATATAAGGTATTATATTATATATATATTTTATATATATTATTCAGATGTGAAAAATTTTTTATCTTCTATTTTAAATATAAATAAATAACTGAATTCATGATCTGAATTATATAGTATATATCCTACAGAATGTTACTATTAAGTTTAATACCTTGTGAGCTTTAGTACTAGTCCTATATATGATAGTATTTAGTCTGAGGTGAAAGAAATAAAAATAAAATAGATCAATATCTCAAATATATAATAATATCAAATTATTATTTGATTATTTTTTACCGGATTTTATTTAACTCGGTCAATATTCAATTTTTCTTTTACATTATATATAGGTTGTAATTCGTATCGTCACATAAGTTAACTAGATAAATTGGTTATTTATAAGTTTATTCTCAGTTATAGGTATAATTATCACCTTCTAATTATATACTAGGTTAAGTATTTATTTTAGTAGTAAAATCAAAAAGAAAATTAAAAATAAAATATCATTCGTACATAAAAAGTATTCAAAAATTTTTATATTTTTGTTTTTTGCTACTCATATAGTATATGCTTTTATCTCTATTTCAACTCATCTGTTCTGTAGTATGTAGGGGTGTGTGGGGGTGTGGTGGTTTATATATCATATATGTTATAATTCATATGATACCTTGTACTTATAGTGTATACTATATATATATATATATTATCCTAAGATATTTTAACAATAATATATGATATATAGGTAATGAGAGATATATTTATACTAGTTATTAGATAGTTGTTATTATATATATACGTAATATACGTACGCATTCTATGTAGTTTAATTATATAGTTTATAGTGTGTATAATATGAATACAGTAGTTCATAGAACATTAGTATGGGAGGCGGAAATCTCTCCCTCTGATATATATATATGGTATGTATATATATATCAATTAATTTTTTTTATGTGATAATAAATCATTTTTTATATAGAATATTTTTATATATAAACGGAAAAATAAAAATATATATATATATATTTTTTTTATTTTTATTTTTATTTTTTCTTTATTTGTATTTTTAATTATTATTATTTTACTATTATTACTTTTAATCAATTGTATTATTATTATTATTGATTACTGATTATTATTATTATTATTATTTTTTAATTTATTATTATTATTCATTTTATTTTACTGTATTATTAATTATTTATTATTATTATTATTATTATATTATTATTATTATGTTTTATTCATTTATTTTGATTAGTATATTTATTTATTATTGATATTATTTTATTATTATTGTTTTATTATTATTATTATTGTATTCATTTCTTTTTTGTTATGCGTTGGTCATTACTATGTAAAGAAGTCTTACCAAATACTTTTGTCAGATTACCTTTATTTTTATTTAAGTTTATTTTATAACGTTCATTAAGATCCATAATCTCTTCATCGGTAAATGTTGTGTTTTGTTTTTGCTTTCAATTAATTCAGTTATATATATTATTATGGTATATAGTATATGATATATATATATAAGATTTATTATTATCGTATAATTATTATATAATTAATACTTTAATATATTTTTTCTTTATATCTATATATAGTATATATAACTATAAAGTCTGTTGAATTCCATATATCAGCGTAAATTATATAATTTGATTTAAAATAACCTTAAGGTAATTTCCATGTTGCTGGGATTTGAACTTGGCGTCGTCGCAGATTTAAAAGGCGTTATGTGTTTGGCCCAACGCCAGATGGACCTAAAAGAGAGCGTCCGAGAAATGTTTCCGCTGTAGATAACTGGTTCATACAGTGTTTAGATTTCTCGTGGGAGTGATTTAGTCCATCGTGGCCGGTGTGAGCTAAAGGCACCATAGCTTTACATCTTGCTACGAGTTCAGGTTAAACCCAGCAGAGGGGAATTAATGGAGATGCTGAATTGTATAAATTTTTACGGTACGGAAGCATTTCTCGCCTCTATCTTTTAGTGCCATCGTGGCGGGTGTGGTCAAACAATAGTTTTCAGCTGCTAGAGTAAGGTTCATCCACAGAAGCGCGATAATTTACGTTAAGGGGTTATATTTATATCATAGCTTCATCAACATATAGTTCTGGGTGGAGAGTCGTGAAGGATGAGCAGGTTCTCTATATTTATCATAGTATTTATATACGGAATATGTAATAAATTAGCAATTTTTATTCATTGAATAATATACATATATTATTTATACAAATCTACAGTATATTCTGAATGTATCTGGCGTTTTTTAGAGGATAAGAAACTCCATTTTGATGATTATTTATTTAAATTTACGCGAAAGACAGATACGGATTGGAATGGGTTTTAATTACGGATATGATCTTATATTAATAGCATTCCGGATAGAGACAATACAGAGGTGGAAAGTCACAAGTCATAAATACATGGTGATAGTATCTCAGCGGCCGTCTGAAGCAAGTGAAAGATATCGCATAATAAAATATGAATATGTTAAGACTTAATATAGATATTTATATATTGGACGTTTTTTAGATTATGATTAGTAAGTTTAGTCAACATACATATAGTCCATTTAGATTACATTGTGTGATTAGTGTGCCTATAGAATAGTATACGTAAGATATTATAGTAGTATTAGTATATGATAGTCAAAATGGTAGTCCATATTTTGTACTTTCGAACAATATTATTATTTTTATTATTATTATAGGAATTACGTAATAGTTAATGGGTTTACCCTTTGGGCCTACCGCGGACTGCACTTCCCGAACAGTAATTAAAAAGGATACGTATTTAAATTATAGTCTTTAATATACCTATTCTTCTTATTAAACATGCAATTATATATATTGTATGTATATATGGATATGTATATATTATATATGAAGTTATATATATAATATATCGTTATTATTATATGTCTTATATATTTTCGCTGGCTTTTTTAAAAAGAACACACAGAAATTTCCGTAAGGCCGACAGAAAAACAAATATAATATTAAGTTCAAAGCAAACTAAGACGGAGAGATCGCGAACGGGGATTCAGAAAGATTAGTAGTCGAGAAAGGTCCTATTAGGCTGGCAAAAGAAGCGTCTGTATAAACAAGCGTTATAGCATATGGCCGACGAAGAAAATAATACACCGTTGTAGTTAGGAGGAGACAGTGGAGGAACCCGGCCGCCGGGCAGGCCAAGCCCTGTGAGAACGCCATTCGGGTGGAATGCAGCGTAAGATATTTGCTTCTAAAATGGAAAAAAATTTGTCTTTGGATTTTTTTGGTTGATTTATTGTTTTTTGTCTCGAAAACTACGATAGCTACAAAAAAAATGAATAACCTTTTTGGAATCAGCGTAAGAAATTTGTTTTAAAAATGGAGAAAACAATTCAAGCCATATTAGGTATCGGAGTTTTCGAGAAATAAAATAAATAACACAAAAAATACAGCTACAAATTGTTCATATTTCAGAAAGTTATAAAAAATAGGCCTAATTTGATAGTTTTTCCTGTAAGCATCTTGAGTTCTTCGATACAAAAAATAAATAACCCTAAAAAATCAAAGAAATTTTTTTGCCATTTTTTAGAACAATTTATCTTACCGGCTGATTATAAGATTTAGTTTTTCTTGTAGCTATCGTAAGTTTTCGAGAAAAAAAATAAAATATCCAAAAATTAAAAACAAATTTTTTTTACATTTTAGAACAATTTTCTTAACGCTGAATTCCACGAATGTTATTAGTTTTCTTGTGAGCTACGTAGTTTTTGAGAAAAAAGATAAAATACCCCCAAAAAACAAAAAAAATTTTTGCCATTTTTATGAACACATTTTCACGAAACTTCTTAAAAAAGGTATTCAGTTTTTGTAGCTATCGTAGTTTTCGAGAAAAAAAATAAAATAGCGCCAAAAAAAATCCAAAAAAAATTTTTTCCTCCCCCCATTTTTTTCTTTTTTAAAGAAGACAAAAAAACATTATCTTACGCTGATTCCACGAATGTTATTAGTTTTCTGTAGCTTTCATATTGTTTATGAGTAGTTATTTGATTTAAATTTTTTTTTTTAAAAAATATTTAAGTTTTAGTTACAACAACATTAAAAATTAACATAGAAGAATGAAATACAAACAGGTGAACTAAATAAAAAAAAAAATTAAATAAATGAATCGAATAAGTTGTGACAAAATATAAGTGTTAAATATATATATATATGATATATAATATATATATAAATATAATATATATATCATATATGTTATATATTATATATATATACTATATATATCTATATATATATATATATATATATATTATATATATTATATACTAAATTTATATATATAGATTTTCAGCACTTAGGCCTTGACATATTAGTTCCCGTTGAAACGTCACGATATCGAGTTGAAGCGAGTTAACTACACTAAAAAGTGGCATTTGAAGCGCTGCATGTCCGCTTTTTGCTGATTCCGTAGCGACCCTATTATATTAGGTTTCCAACAAACAAACGAACTGAACGTCAAGAGATATAACGTCGAAGGTCTAAGTTGCAAAAAACTCAGCAAACTATCGATAGCTACAACGAAACTAATAACATTCGTGGAATCAGCGTAAGATCTTTGTAAAATAAAAGGGAAAAAAGAATTATTTTGATTTTTTTGGTTACTTTATTTTTTTCTTCCTCGAAAACTACAATAGCTACAAAAAAAAATAATAACACTTTATGGATAACAAATTAAAGAAACCTGTTTAAAACAAATTTGGAAAAACAATAAGTCTTCCTTTACCCTAGTCGTAGTTTTCGAAGATAAATAAAAATTTAAAACATCAAAAAACATCAAAAACAAATTTTCCCATATTTTATATCTATCTTACGTGATTCCAACGAATGTTATTAGTTTTCTTGTAGCTATTGTAGTTTCGGAAATGAAAAATAAAAAATACCTCACAAAAATATCAAAGAAGAGAAATTTTTGCCATTTTTAGAACAATTTTCTTTACGCTGATTCCACGATTGTTATTAGTTTTTGCTTGTAGCTTATCGTAGTTTTCGAGAAAAAAAGTAAAATATCCCAAAAAATTAAAATTTTTTTTACATTTTTAGAACAATTTTTTACGCTGTCCACGAATGTGTATTAGTTTTTCTTGTAAGCTATCGTAGTTTTTGAGAAAAAAAATAAAAACCCCAAAAATCAAAAAATTGTTCTTTCTGCCATTTATTAGGAAGCAAATTTTCTTACGCCTGATTTTAACCGAAAAAATTTAAATTAATTTTTCCTCAAAACCTACGTCTTTTTCTGAGATAAAAAAAAAATAAAATATCCAAGAAAAAATCAAAATTATTTTTTATTCGAATTTTAGAACATTGTATCATACCTGATTCCAA
>JABUQX010021371.1:17500-25000 GCA_015478945.1 Trachelipus rathkii
AATATAAAACTGTCTGAGAATGTTGTGACATCACGAATAAACGGTTTCCACATGCCAGTGTGTGTTAATATACTGTTAACAGTAGGTAGTGCGTTCCCTCTTTTACTCGTTCAGTTCTGATATAATTCGGTCTATGTGATGAGAATCGATATGAATGAATTATATTATTTTGATTTACTTCATTATCTTCAGTCATCGATCAATATGGTCTGAGCCGAGAGCATATCACGCTTCCCGTCTATCGACATGCACGACTGCATCATCATCATCAAGAGATCAAGTGATGCCGCATCATCATTCAGAGACAAGTCGATACCCATCATCTCATTCAGGATCCATCATATCTGCTCTATCGCTGACGACCTAGTCGCCATCTGGGTCATACATCATCATCATCATCATCATCAACATCAACATCAACAACAACAACAACAACAACAACAACAAGGTGGCCTCGTTGTCGTCGAGAGGGGGGCACAGTCACTTTGTGTATGCCAAAAGTCACTTTCATTTTTATTTTTATATTTTGCTCTTGTTTACCCCCTCCATTATTATTATTATTATTATTATTATTATTATTATTATTATTATTTTATTATTACTATATTATTATTATTATTATTCATTATTTATTTTAAATATACGTTATTATATATTATTATTATCTTATAATTGTCATTGTTTTTCTTATTATTTTTGTTCTTGTTTTTATCTTTATTATTTTTCTCGTAGTTATTATTATGGTTACTTTTCTTATTCTTCTTATATTTTGTCTCCCGTTCTTATTCCCCGTGCCTTAATCAGTTTCTTTCCCTTCTCCTCCTTTTTATGTAGTACCCTACGTATTCCCGGTCTCTCTTTCCAGAGTCTTCCCAATCTCTTCCTAAATCTTGGTGACTAATAAGCTTTTGTTTATGTGCGTATCTTGTGCCCATCTTGCCCTACTTCTCCCGTGGGCGGGGGTACAGGTCAAAAACCGGTTGTTCTTGCCTTTCTCCGGGCCGCTTATTGTTGGGGACCCAAACCTTACCTAACCACTGAGGAGGTTGTCCCCCACTTGAGTGTAAAATCTTGGGCTTTGCTTCTTATCTGTGTGGTGCACGGCTATTATTCTTTCATCTTAGGGACTGGACGCGGAGTTCCGGGGGGCTTTTCAGAAACTATACCCATGGCCCGCCCTACTGGGTGGGGTTTCTAGGATGGAGGTATTATGCTCTGGGAGTTTGGTGAGTGCGGTTTCCGCATTTACTCTCCCGGAATATATTATTTTTTATTCATCATTTGTTTCAATGTATTTATGTTTATTTATTGAGGAGTAGATGTTTCAAAGGAGCATTTATTATGGGTAAAAAAAAAACGTTTCCAAGAAAGGCAGAATTCAATATCTCTCGGTGCCCCCAACCCGACCCCTATCTAGCCATTTCCAGACAAGCGACCAATAGGGGCTTTGATGCCCTTATCGATGAAATGATTGGTACCCCTCCACCCCAACTAATAGTCTTACATAACAAACCCGTTTCTAGGATTACCCCATCTAGACTAGCGTAGGCTGTTGACCTCTCTTCACGACCTAATCCATCAACCTTCACGTCAGCCATCGCTGGAGCCCCTGTGCCAGCAAGATCTCCTTCCTTGCCGTCAGAATACATCAACTCCAACGAGCGCTTTCTCGGACCCCCTACTGAGGTTCCGAGTATAGTTTCATACCAATTTTATTTTTTTATTTTTTTTGCATTCGACTTGATAAGCTCTTATCATTGGTGATTTAAGACTTGAAATATGAAACTATATTCTCAATCGCAATTTCTTTCATTCTAAATTCATTTGGTCTCTAACATTATGATTCGTAAATCACATGACGTTTTCCCATCTGGGAAGATTCACAAGATTCTCAGATTGAAGTAGTTGGAGGAAATGATCTAAATCGGAGTTCTAATCCGATTGGAGGACATCTTCGCTCATTTGCTGAAATGCAACGTGACAATCATATACGTTAACCGGTTGCCTCCTCGTAAGGAGAATCCCTCAACGACGAACCCTCTTCTCCTACTTACCGTCTTTGTGCCATTTCCTCCAACCAAAGTAAAACTTGGTTTTACTATGCACACGGTTCGAACTTATGTGCCCTTTCCGAGAACGTGTTTCAAGTGCCATAATTTTGGATAACCCAAGAAATATTGTTCGTCTGGGCAAACCATATGTCCAACATATGGAAGTTCACCCCACCCCAACTGTGAAAAATTTCCTCCTTGTTGCCCTAGCTGTAAGGGTCCTTATCCAACCTCCTCTGTCTACTGCCCTTTCTTTGCCTTGGAGAAGGAAATTCTAGAGCAGTGATCACTTCATAAGTTTGATCGTCGTGAGGCTACACGCAGATCAAGGGAGAAGTTGGCTCATCTTCCTCTTTCTTATGCTGCAGTCGGCTCTAACATTACTCATCGTTCTCATGCGTTGTGTCAAAAACTTCTTCTATTTTTGCCTTCCTATACTCGGCCTTCCATCTCAGATTCCGGTCACTTGGTTTGGTGATTACTATTATTCATGACAACTATTCTCCCAACTTTCCTACCATGGTCCGGTGGAACGCTCCTCGTCCAACGTCAACACATACCACCTTCTCTCGTGATGTCCACATTGCTGAGATCCATGCCCCACTCGATGGGGTGTCTACTGATGTTGATACCTATTCAAACTCTAAGGTCGATAACAACCGTCCTTGTCCGGTATCTGACCTTCCTTACACTATTCCACGGAAACGTCCTGCATCAGTTTTCCCTGGGAAACAACTCTACTCTCCTGATGGTCACAATCGACCATCTAAAGGTGGATCATCCCAAACCAGACATCCTTACTCGTTTGCGTATAGGGTCACCGACTTCTTTAAATAGAAGAACCCTAGTCGAAATAAGGGTCTACATTCTCTCCAGTCAAAACGTGCTCACCTCTCAGAACACCCGAGTGGTAAACCTACGACTAGTGGGGCAACTTCTACCTCTTCCACGATAGTGTCCCACACTGCATCAACCTTACTTGAGTGATTTTGAAACTACTCAGATACCACCATGGTCTCTTTGGACAATTCTTCGTCCATTGCTCGGCCTCGTGTTATTACTGGGATTCCAATCTTTGATTAATCAAAGGATTTCCCGAGGGAAACCTTATGGGGTCACGGTCGCCCTGCAGAGAGCTGTAGCTCTGTCTTGCTATGCGGTGAGGGGGTTGGTTGCTGATGTGGTCTGGAGGGTTGGAGTTTTCTCCCCTCTCTGGTTCCGCTATACCTACGCCGGAGTCGTCTGGCTTCTCTTCTGCGGGGGATCCCGCGACTTCGATCACAAACAACAAACACCTGCCTCCCAGTTTGTCATTTGACACCCTGGTGATACCAATCCTCATTCTCTCTCTCTCTCTCTCTCTCTCTCTCTCTCTCTCTCTCTCTCTCTCCTCTCTCTCTCTCTCTCTCTTGACTCTCTTTCTCTCTCTCTCTCTCTCTCTCTCTCTCTCTCTCTCTCTCTCTCTCTCTCTCTCTCTCTCTCTCTCTCTCTCTCTCTCTCTCTCTCTCTCTCTCTCTCTCTCTCTCTCTCTCTCTCTCTCTCTCTCTCTCTCTCTGCATTCTTCCCCCACGATTGATAATGCCACTCCATCAGGTGCCGTAGTACCTTCTGGAAGGAAGCAACTCCCTTCCCAGTCTGCTACGTTGTCTGACAGGAGTGTGACCATTGGTAAGAGTGTTGGAGATGTTGAGGATGATTTGACACACTTCTTTGGGGAGCAGTTTCTTAAAGTTGCCAGACACCCCTCCGGTGCTAAACAAAGAGGCTATCACATTTCCGTATTGCAAAAATTTCCTCTCCCCTGGATTTACTGTTCCAGTATGTAAGTCGTTCAGTGGGTCACAGACTCATCAGTCATTATCTTCCCAGATGATAGCTAAATTTCAGCAGATAGTGACTATGATCACGGATCACCAGGAAAAGTGATTTTGTCTCCTTTCTTTTATGGCAAGTTTCATTCAATGGAACTGTCGTGGATATTTTACTAGCCGCGAAGAGCTAGAGAGACTAATTGTAGCTCAACAGATGGCCTATATGTTTCCAGGAACTACAACTTCGAAATCGAGACCTTTTGCAACCTTCCAGATACAGGAAGACTCTCATCTCCCTGAATAGAGGACCTAATGATAGAGGTGGGGCAGCGATTCTGCTATATGAATTTGTCCCATTCACTCATATTTCCCTCCCAACTCCGTTACATGCTGTAGCGGCTCGAATTCATTTTGCCACACCCCTTACACTGTACTCAGTTTACCTAGTACCTGGCTGTTCCTATACCAAGGCGGACCTTGTTTCCCGTCGCCCATGTTGGTCTTTGGCGACTTTAACCTCCGTAACTCACTGTGGGGGGGGATTCTGTTACATTTCCAAGGCGAATTGGTTATTGGGGATTTTACATGATTTCTCATCGGGATGTCTCAACGCAAGTCTTCCAACTTTTAAGTATTTTGATAAGGGCACTTGTTCCTGTGTCGACATCTTCTTGTGTTCCATCTCCTCTATCGATCGTTTCGGGTGAAAGAGGTCGGCTTTCCTTTGTTTGAGTGATCACTACTCGAACATCATTTCTTCCTTCGGTCCTAGTCCGCAGTAACAACCTTATTCTAGCTGGCGGTACGACAGAGCGGATTGGCCTTCCTTTTACCAAGCCCCTCACTTTTCCATCCTTCCTTCAACAACTGCGTTCCCGTTTCCGGCGGAAGCCATCAACTCCTTCCAGGACGCGATCCTCAAGGCGGCAGTGGATAATTTCCTCCGTTCATCTGGGAACCGCAAATCAACGACTCCTTGGTAGAGCCGAGAATGTGCTTGGGCTACTCATGAAAAGCGGAGGCTCTAAAAGTTGTACACTTCAATCAAACAGATTGAAGTGTATCAACAGACGAATAAGGAAGCAATATTTCCGCAACAACGCTTCAACTATTAATTCTTCTACATCTATATCCTCGGTTTATAAGGTTGTGTGTAAGATTTCCAAAAACACCATCCAGACCTCCTATACTCCTTAAATATGGCCCAGAGACTTCTGCTGTCATCACTGCTTCGGGAATGGTTGCTGATGAGCTGGGCTTTCACTTTGCTTCTTGCTCCACCGAGTCCGATATCGTGAACAGTTTCGCTCTGACATCTTACGAGATATTTACAATAAATTATTTAACAAAGCGGAATTTTGGGAAGCCCTCAAATTTTGCAACGGAGAAGCTCCTGACCCTGATGGCATTTCCTTTCCGATGCTACGGCATGTTGATCCGTCGGCCTCGGCATTCCTCCTCAGTCTATTTAATTGAATATTGGTGGAGGGTGTCTTTTAACCTGTCTGTTTGATGGCATATGTTGTTTCCATTCCGAAACCTGGCAAGGACCCAACTTCTACAAATAATCAAAGGCCTATTTCTTTGACCTGCGACACATGCAAGTAAATGGAGAGAATGGTAGCCTGCGTCTTGTTACCACGCTCAAGCTTCTTCATGCGTTTTCTTAATATCAGTTTTGTTTTCGCTTTCATCGCTCAACTCAGGATTCTCTCCTCCTTTTGGATCACGACATACGTGCACTATCTGCTTCTAATAAAATGACCCTGGCCGTTTTCTTTGATCTTGAAAAGGCATATGATAGCACGTGGAGGATAGGAGTTTTGCAAAACCTTCAGGTACTGATGTCAGATAGTTCGTTTCGAGTTCGTTTCGGCCCCACACTGTCGCAACGTTTTGTCATGGATGAGGCTATGCCGCATTACAGCGCGTTAAGTGTGTTGCCTTTTGCAATAAGCTTCAATGGAGTAATGGATACCATACCACACTCGGTCCGCTGCCCCATCTATGTCGACGATCTTGCACTTTATGTCACTGGAGAAAGCTTCCTTGTATTTATCATCAGCTTCAGATGTCCATTAACGGGGTTTCCACAAGGTGTAGTAAGAGTAGTTTCACTTTCACTACATCAAAAACAAAGGCCATCTTTTCTGAAATAAAACACGTCATGGTGATCTGATATGTTCGCTTCCTTTTTTAACCGTCTATGATTCCCCATCTGTTCGGAGTCTACGGTGAGATTCTTGGGTCTGTTGCTCGATGAGCGCCTTACGTACCTCCCTCAAATTAATCATCTCAGAATTAGCTGCTGTCATTCGTTGGATCTTTTACGGCATCTCACCCCTAAGACTTGGGGTACAGACAGAAAGAGCATGCTTCATCTTTACATCATGCTGGTGAGGGCCAGGTTGGACTATGGTTGTGCTATCTACAGGCAGACCTTACAGTCGTACCTCCGTCTACTTGACCTAATTCAGAACGAGGGCCTGAGGATATCGACAAGAGCATTTCGATCATCTTTGAAGATAAGCCTGGTGGTGGGGGCGGGGGTGATGCCCTTGTCCCTGGGGAGAGATCAGCTTATGTGCTTCTTGTTCCTCCGTATTCGGGTTCCTGTTTCATCGGCCTTGTCCTCCGTAATTGAACACGTCCCCCACAATCCTACTTACTGGCCGTTTGGTGGGATTATGAACTCTATATTCAGTTTCCTCAAACTACTCCAACGAGCAGTCATGCAGTATGCATTCACCACTTCTTCTGCAACATGAGTTTATCTACCCCCGTTGTCTGCTTCGGGATACAATCATCAACAAAAGCTGATGCACACCCGACGGCGTTGAGGGATTCTTTTATGTCCGATACAGAGGTTCACACGTACACGGTTGCTGTCTACACTGACTGCTCCAAAACCAATGAGGGAGTGGAATCTTCGTCTGCTTTTCCCCGACTTCACCGTATATCATACTCTGCAGCCTTACGTCTCAGTATTCTCTGCTAAACTCGTTGCGGTGACTATGACAGTTCGCAGGATAAGCAGATTCCCATCAGTGGGTAATTACACCACATTCTCAGGTTCCAGAAGCACCCTTCGGGCGTTGCTTGACCGGTCTACGAAAAATCCTTTTGGTCTCCACGATCTAGAGATTCTTCTGCTCGTTTAATGTGCAGAGAAAATATATTACATTCTGTTTGGTCCCTTCTCATGTGGGTGTATCGGGGAACGAGCGAGCCGACCGGGAAGCTAAACATGCATCTGCCAATATGCTGTCAAATAAACAATACCTTCCTCCTGACATGCGATTGGGATGCCTTCCTGCTATTCTTCGCGATTTCCTTCTTGTTGGTAGGAATTTTGGGCGGATAATCTGAAAAGCCACTCATTGGCCGCTGGTCTTCTTCATGCAAGAGGAATCGCCTTTTGGAGGTGGTCCTAGCTTGATTACGAATTTGACACACCAATTTCACTCATGGTTTTTTCATGACGCGAGATTGTCCTCCATCATGCCAGTTTTGCTGGACGAGTTGCCGCCTTGCAATCTTTCAATTTTTGTGGGTTGCAATGCTCTCTCGACCATCATATGCACGTTCTTCCCTGGTTTGCATACTGTTCCTGTCCAACATCGTCTTGCACGCATCCT
>JABUQX010021371.1:30000-32500 GCA_015478945.1 Trachelipus rathkii
GACTGTCATCATTAACTTATCTGGGAGACATTTCGGTCGTCTCCTCTCCCAATGACTTTCGGAACTCATCGAAGGTTACAATTTTTGTTCCGGAAATACAAAGAGAGCTCCCCGAGGATATCTTGGTACATGTGCAGAAAAAAGGACTGCACATTACTAATGTATACAGCTTTCCCCCTATCAAGACTACACCTACTTCTCCGAATCCTCGCTTTCTTCTATCTTTTGGTATTTCGGTTTGGTCAGCTATTAGGTCCGCACTTACGTTCCTTGGCCCAGACGATGCTTTCGGTGCCAACGCTTCAGCCATCCCAAAAAAGTATTGCAGGGGTTCGCGAGATATGTGCGCAATGTGGGAACGACTCTCATTCCCTTTGTGTGAGCCCACCTTTTTGCCCCAACTTTAATGGCCTGCATGGTGCTTCATCGGTCATTGACCAGTCTACTTATTTGAGTCTAAAGTTCTTGAGCTCTGTACTCGAGAGAAACTGAATCGCCGAGTAGCGGCTCGGAGGGTCAAAGAGAGGGGCTCCTCTCTGGCCACCACCTATGCAACATTAAAGGTCGATGCTGTTCCGTCGTCTGCCTCTCCTCAGGCTAGCGATCGACTTTCTCGAGCTCCGGAACACCTTCCTCGTATACCATATCCACCAGCGTCCCCGACGTTACCTCATGCCACACCAATTCGTTTTGCCTCCATCAGTGAGGACTTCAATTCTGAACATCTCTGTCATGTATTCAATTCACTGTCTTCGAGAGACATCCACCCCCAAGACTGTTGTGACCCCAGAGATTGAAATATATGCTCCTCCTTTTCCATCTCGGCATCTTGGCGAGATCCCCTATCGGAAGAGAAAGTTGTCAGCCTCTCCTACTTACGCTTCCGGATTTCCATCTGCTCCCTTGGAACAGCGTGCAGGGAATAAGTCAGTGAAACCTAAGACCTACTCTCTTCAAGGCCAGTCTCGAGATTCTCTCGAGTTCGACTCTTCCTCCCTCCTAGTTCAGAGGGCTAAACGTGCTCTATCGCTGACTATTGCATTGCCCAACGAGGATCAAGAGCAGAACATGTCTTTTGATACCTCACTTTACTCCGATACATCGTTGATTTTGTCTACTATCTCGCCACCTTTGCAACATTCCAATAGGTTCCTTCCCCTTGAGAATCTCCTAGACCCTGCTTCCACTGACCCGCCTCGTACCGGCGATCTTTCTGCTTGTGACAGGGTACTTACCACAGTTTCCTATAAGCAGGTAGTCATCGTCGCCACCCAATGTCTAACGGTTCTCCGTATCCTGATACTAGAGATTTGGAGGCTCCTACTTCTCTTGTACCCTCTTCGGAGCTCTCTTCGCGGGTCCCGCCTTCTCTCTCTCACGAAAAGTTGAAGGTGGAGTCACCCCCAAACCCCTCCGCTCCATCCGCGCTAAATATATTGTCAAATTTTGTCTTACCTTCTTCTTCACATACCATTCCTCCCCATGAGGAGGTTCCACCGGTCAATCCCCAAGGGTCACGTGCACAGCGTTTACTTGCAACTTCAACTTCTACTACAGTTCTTTCACCCAAGGGTCCGGACGGGGAGGAGATTGACCTTGCCTTTTCGTTGGTGAATTCCACCCTTCTACTCACCTCCCTGATTCCGCTTTGTCCCCGCCTCGTCGCCGTGTCTCTTTGACTCACGATCTACGGATACCCCCTGGTTTTTCTGTTACGATTCGGGGGGGGCCTCGAGATCCTCGCCGTACTCAGCCACCGCTTCCGATTCCGGATGATACTGATCACATCGGGACTATTGTCATGTCATGTGCCGCCTTAGTAGCATTACACCATCCCAAATGTTTACTTTAGAGCAATGGAGTATTCGTGGATACTACCCCAAATTCGAGGAGTTAGTCCGTCTTATCGTAGCATACAGTCCACATTTTATTTGCCTTTAGGAGATTCAACTCCGCGAACGCGATCTCCTTCCACCCTCGTCCCTCTGGTTATAGTGATCCGTCGTCTCTTTGAATCGGTGTCCCTCTGATAGAGGGGTGCAGCCATCCTCGTCCGCGGAACCGTTACCCACTCTCCCATTTCTCTTGAGACTGCATTACATACAGCTGCTACAAGGATTCATCTGGTCCAAGACTATTCAGTGTGTTCTATCTACTTAGCCTCTAGTACTCCATATTCCAAACGTAATCTATAAAATCATCTCCGGCAACTTCCTCCCCAATTGGTAGTTTTGGGAGGTCTACATGCATCATCCTTTGTGAGGAGGCAACCTCGAGTCTGCTTCTTCTACCTTGTTGGTGGAATCACGCTGGACAAATTTTCTTTGGGCTACCTCAACTAAGGAGTTCCAACATATGAACGTTTGGACATTTACACTTCCTCCTGCGTAGATGTCTCGCTGTGTTCCCATTCGATTCTGGACAGGTTTTCCCGAACGCGTCATGATGACTTGAGCAATAGCGCCCACTACCCTATCATCATTAAGTCATTGGTTGAGAG
>JABUQX010021371.1:37500-48449 GCA_015478945.1 Trachelipus rathkii
TTGCGAAAGGTCCAATTCGAAATTGGGATTCTTAATTTAGGGTATAAATTAAAATGCTCACTTGACCCAATGTACAAAGAATTTGATTAGTAACAAGTTTAGAAGCAGTAAAGAATATATAATATATATATATATATATATATATATATATATATAATATATATATATATTATATATATATATATATATAATATATATTATATATATATATATATATATATATATATCAAAAATATATTATTATATATTATTATATTATAATTATATATTATATATTATATATTATATATTATATATTTATATTATATATTATATATTGTATATATTATTATATATATATATACTATATATATATATATAATATATATTATATATTTTATTATATATATATATATTGTATATATATATATATATATATATATATATATAAATATATATATATATTGTCAATCTTTTTTGACAATAGCATTGAAACCTATTTTATGATTGTGCTTTTGCCGAAAATGTCAAAAAATTGTGTTGGATCATGCCCAATATTTTAATATTTTTATAACTTTGTGGCGCTTTTTTAAATATTAAATTTTTATTTCTATTAATCAAATAATTTTAGAGTGATTGACTCACATGTTTGAAGATGCTGTTTCAATTCCTCATGCGGATTGACAGTAGTAGTAAATAATATTAATACTACTACTACTACTACTACTACTACTAATAATAATAATAATAACAATAATAATAATAATAATAATAACAATAATAATAATAATAATAATAATATTATAATAATTAATAATATAATATAATAATAATAATAATTAATAATAATAAATGAATAATAAATAATAAAAAAACTAATAATAATAATAATAATAATAATAATAATAATAATAATATTAATAATAATAATAATTTTAATAATAATAATTTTAATAATATAATTTTTTAATAATATAATTTTAATAATAATAATTTAATAATAATAATAATAATAATAATAACAAATAATAAAAATAATAATAATAATAATAATAATAATAATAATAATAATAATAATAATAATAATAATAATAATAATAATAAAAACGATGAACCAAGACGCATACAACAATGCGTAACTATGAATATTTAATAATAAATAATAATGATTAATTAATTATTTATATAAAATTTTTGAGTAAAATCTCTGGAAATCTCAACCCAGCGTTAATTTAAAAACCTAAAACTTTATCTTCTTCTATTTTCACTGGGGAGGAGTCTCTCTCTCTCTCTCTCTCTCTCTCTCTCTCTCTCTCTCTCTCCTCTCTTTCCTCCTCTCTCTCCCTCCCCTCTCCCTCTCTCTCTCCTCTCTCTCCTTCCTCTTTCTATCTAACCATTTATCTATCTTATCCTATCGCATCGGTCTCTTTACCTCTTCTCACTCCTCTTTCTTCTTTACTTTCCTTTCTTTCTTTCTTTCTCTCTCTCTCTTCTCTCTCTCTCTCTCTCTCTCTCTCTCTCTCTCTCTCTCTCTCTCTCTCTCTCTCTCTCTCTCTCTCTCTCTCTCTCTCTCTCTCTCTCTCTCTCTCTCTCCTTTCTCTCTCTCTCTCTCTCTCTCTCTCTCTCTCTCTCTCTCTCTGTTTTTTTCCTTTTTCTATTTCCAATAAAAGAGATTAATTTTCGCTCTTGTTTATTAACCCAGAATTAATAATGTGACTAAAGTTTAGCCAATAACTCGATTATGGAAAGTAATTTCGATTTTTTTTAATAGACTCCCAAAATGTCTTCTCAAGCAATCGTTAAAAAGGACGCGTGTCCACGAATACAAAAAAAAAAAAAAAAAAAAAAAAAAAAAAAAAAAAAAAAAAAAAAAAAAACACAAATCTAAAAGAGTGAAAAAAAAAAAAAAAGAAAATTACAATTAAGATAAAAAGTATATAAGGAGGAAAACAAAGGAAAGCCAATTATTTAATGTACTTGTTCTTCTGTAATTACTTTTACCTTTTTTTGTTGTTTTTGTTTTCTTGTTTTTCCATATTCTTTAATTATATAAGTTTTCAAACTTTCAAAATATAAAAAATAAACAAGAAGGATTTTGGTTATTTCTTATAATTTTGTTTGAAGATCTATTTTATTTTTTTATTTATTTTACTTATTTATTCAAATATTTAGTTTTTAATTAATTAATTATTTATTTATCAATTTAGTAATTTATTTCTTTTAATTAATTAATTAATTTTATAAATGTAATTACTTTTTTTTTTTTATTTATTTATTTACATAATCCTAAGATTTACAGAATTCTTAATTTTACCTTTATTTATTTTTATTTATTTACCTTTATTTATTTATTTATTTTATTTTACCTATTTATTATTTATATTTCCAAATTTAATAATTTGGACATATAATTAATAAATATCCCACGCTTGAAAAGAGTTGTTTATTGTTCTTTCTTCAAATGGTTTGCAAATGTCAAATAACCTCTTTATGCTGCCTAATCTAAGATTCTTTTAAGGATTTCAAAGTATTAATTAAGCTTTTTACAGCTCATCCCTTTAATTTTTTTTTTCGATAGGAGATATAAAGGTCATGTAGATATCGTAATATTGGTATTTAAAAAAAAATGAAAGTTCAAATAGGTAAACTCTAGAACTGATACTATTTTCTCTTGTATTTAATGAGGAAAAAAATTACTTCAACCTTTTGTAAGTAGTTAATATTTCAGTTTTGTTATTCATATCCAAAAATTTAGATAGATATAGAATTACTTTTCTTATTGTAAATACTTGGAAAGATATTGTAAATATCATCTACGTAGTTTTGTTTTAATACTGATTGAGTTGGTGGGATATAATATTATTAATATATAGGTTGAAAAGGTAGAGTGAATGTAATAATTTAGTACAAATTCTGATGTAGAGTATTATATATTTCCATTTGATATTGCCTTGTTAAGCAAGTGCCATATTTCCTGTTAGGAAATTTCAGAATAATTTTTATTATGACTTCATAGTTAATTTTATATTCCTTTTCGTGAGGACACGCAATGGCTCAAAATCAAGATCTCATTAATCTTATATTTGTTTGAACCTTTCCAGGATAAGTTCAATCAAACTAGTTACTAGTAGTTAGTATTGTTGTATTTGAGTATTGATAGTAGAAGCAGTTCAGTGTTCTTGAAAGAAGAATAAATAACTTTTTGTTTCAGTGAGAATTTTTTTTAATGTTTTAGCTGAGAATAAAAGGAAAGTGAATTGACATGAATGATGAAAGATAGAATAAGTTCATTTAATTATTGATTTATTTTATTTTAGTTTAGTTTTAGTTTATTTATTTTTTTAATTTTCTTCCAAATAAGGGGATGCTATTTTATAACCTTGAGGAGTTAATAATGATAGTAATTATTGTTTTTGAATAACACTGGGGTCAAAATATTTTAAATATAATTTAAATATGTGATCAGGACTTTCGACTTTAGAAATTTAAAAGTTTAATGGTAGATTGAACATCTCTGACTTGACTGATGGGTCCTTTTTAAAGAGCCTTACATACTTTGTTATTCGTCAGTGAGTAGGATGGAGTTTGCTCTGGGATAATGTTTTACAAGATTATCTAGAACATTGGATTTTATTAAGAACGCATAATGCTTCGTGGGTAGAATTAAATAGGATTCTACTAAGAAAGTAGTACAAAATGATGTACAATTTTAGTCTATCAAATAAAAAAAAACATAATTGAAAGTGTCAAGAAAACAAGTACTTCTCTATAATCGTGAATGAAACTCCAGATTGACAAATCATGAACAATTGGCTATCGTATTGAGGTATGTAGCTGATGATTTAAAAATCGAAGAAAGATTTTTTGGTTTATAAAAGACAAACATTACAGATGGAGAATCATTTTATCGCCTACTCCCGTCTGTGCTGAATGAAGTAGGTTTAGAGACCTCTAATATAGTAGTCGAATTCTATGACGGGGTAGCAAATATGTGAGGTATATATAAAGACGTAGCAGCAAGATTAAAAGAAAATAATCCGAACGCAATGTATGTGCGCTGTTACATGCATTCTTTAAATTTTGCTCTTGTGGATTTATCGAAACGTATTTCCATGGTTCGCAATGTTTTAGTGCGGTTCTTCAGCTTTTTTGTTTCATTGAAGCCTCGCCGAAACGCCATGAAATATTTATAAGGATAAAGGAAGGGGCTATCGGTGAAAGTAATAAAACAGAATCTAGGACAAACTCTCCTCTCAAGGCACTGAGTGACACTAGATTTAGCAGTCGATGTAAAAGTCTTCAAGCTGTTCAACAGCATCTGCCAGAAATAATACAGACTCTGGAAGATATTGAAGCGAATGACCCAATGGTTGGTGGTGAAGCTCATAGGTTGATCTTGTGTGTAAAAAAAATGGAATTTGCATTTGGGCTGAATATGATGAAACAAGTATTTGAAAGGACAAGCATTCTTTCAAAATACATTCAGAATCACGATATTTCAATTCACGAAGTTGTTGATGTTGCCAAGCGGATTGAAACAGCTATAGCAGATCTCCGTAATGAAAATAAATATGACTTGATTTGGTTTGAGGCAAAGATCTATTTTGTGAGCAACATGGATTTGAAGGACCAGTCGCTCCTAAGCGCAAAGTTTCACACAAAATTGACGGAGGAGATGTTCATCTAGCTGTTTCTTCACCTCGTGACCTTTGCTTAAAAATAATATTCTGTCCATTTCTTGACAATATTGTTGAAAACATAAAGTCGCGCTTCGACAAAAATCAGTTGACACTGCTATGCCACATGGAAACTGCACTAACTGCTACATTTAAACGTGACTCTATCACCAACAAAGAGTTTAAAGTAGCTTGTTCTGTTATAGGGGAAGTATATGAGATTGAATGTGACAGCTTATCTGCAGAAATTGATATATTTTCTAGGAAAGAAATAGTAAAAGCTGATCGCACATTAATTTCCAGATTGGCGTTGGAGTTTAAAGCAAAACAATCTCACATTCAAGTTGTATACCCAAATATTTTGAAGCTTTTGAAATTGTATTTAACAGTTCCTGTATCTACAGCGTCAGCAGAACGATCTTTCAGTGTTCTCAAAAGGGTAAAAAACTATTTAAGAAACGCAACAAAACAGGAACGTTTAACACATCTGGCATTGCTAGCCATATCCAATGAAGACACACAAATAAACTTAGATGAATATGTAGAAGTGTACTCTAGAAGAAAACAAAGACACATCATTATTTTAAGTTTAATAAACTAGTAAGTCTCATTACTTTTAATACTCTGAGTTACTTTTTATTTTAATGTTTTAACCAGTAAATTTATTTTATGCTAAAATTAAACATTTGCATTTTCCATATATGTATATAACAATGTATCATGCTCAAGTATTTCAGCATCAGGGCATTAAATATTTTTGTAACAAAGTGTTTTATCTAATTATTTGTCCTTTTTTATTGGTATATTTAGTATTGACACTTTCCCCTTACCTCTCATGTACAATGGTAAATTCTTGCCCCACCATTTTTGAAACCCAATCGCCTACCATAATCTTACTCTTTATGTATATTTACTTTCAAACCCCTCCTTTTACACACCCTGCCAACCCCCTCTACCAATCCTCCCAAACTCTCTTCAATTTCACCACACAAAACTATCATCCACATACAAAAAGCTGGGCACCTTCCACTCTCGTCCTTTCTCCATCATTGTATAACTTCCCCTGCCATCTCCACCTCTAATTCTTTCATAACCCCATCCATATACAAATTAAATAATGAAGGAGACATAACACATCCATGCCTAACTCCACCATTAATATTAAAAAAATCACTTTCGATTCCATTTATTCTTACATACGCTTCACTATCGTCATACATACTTTGATTTCATACAGACGCCGACCACCAACACCATATATCGCTAACACAGAGCTTCTCTATTAATAATGTCATACGCCTGTTGCAAGTCCATAAAACCTAAATACAATTTATTCTTCTTCTCTCTCATTTTCTCAGTCATTTGTTTTAATGTAAAGATTTGATCCACACATCCTCTACCACTTCTAAATGCACCTTGTTCTTCACCAATAAGTCCTTCAGTCACTCGACGTACTCTTTCAACCAAAATACAAATATATATAAAATAAATATATATATATATATATATATATATATATATATATATATATATATATATATATATATATATATATATATATATATATATATATATATATATATATATATATATATATATATATATATATATATATATATAACTATATATATATATACATATATATATATATATATATATATATATATATATATATATATGCTGATATATATATGGACATTTATAAAGTTGACTCCGTTAATATTAGGGTAGGTTAATTTAGGTTAGGTTTGGTTAGGTTAGGTCAGGTAAGGTTATGCTCGGTTAGGTTAGGTTGATTAGGTTAGGTTAGATTAGGTTGGAGGTTACCCTAAATTGTAAAGTATTTACCCTAAAATTATTGAAATGACGATACATTTTTTATTGATTTTCGTTCCTGGAGTCAAACCTCTTATAAATAACCTATATATATATATATATATATATATATATATATATATATATATATATATATATATATATATATATATACTATTTGTTATATAATAATAATAACTTTAAATATATATATATAAGATAAATATTTGTTAGTATTTAACCCATGAAAAATATTTTAAATACAAAATTCCGATCTCGGGATTAGGGTTTATGGTGAAGAGGAATGATAGAGGAAATATATATATATATATATATACATAATAATATATATATATATATACTGCATATGTATATATATCTATATATATACTGCTGCTCTTTCTTCTTTCATATATATATATATATATATATATATATATATATATATATATATATATATATATATATTTGTGCTGGGACGATTAAAGATTTTTGACGATGACGATTATAGTAAATTTTGACGATGACGATGATGATTAATTGAAATAGTATATTTTAAAAATTTCTATTATTTTAATAAATTTAACAAATTTATAATAAGGAAGAATTAAATTGTGTTTACTTCATTCTTATTTAAATGTGTAAATACATTAAGAACCGCATTAATACATAGAAAGTTTTCCTGTTATTCATTAACATCTTGGTTTTGTTCCTAATTTCTATATAATAATAATAATAATAATAATAATAATAATAATAATAATAATAATAATAATAATAATAATAATAATAATAATAATAATAATAATAATAATAATAATAATAATAATAATAATAATAATAATAATAATAATAATAATAATAATAATAATAATAATAATAATAAAATCAAAAATACTTTATTCCGTCCATTTTATGTATTACCTAATATTAACCATTAAAAATAGCAATTTAATATAAAAATAAATACGTAGACGAGAAATGGGCTGCTAAGAGGACGTTTTCGTCCTTTGAGCCCATGAAGTATTATACGTTTTCATATTCAAATTTATATTTAATAGATAAACCATAAATTAAAACAGTTTATATAATATGAAATGATTCTAACTCTAATAAGCTAGATAATAAAAAAAAAAAAAAAATAATAATAATAATAATAATAATAATAATAATAATAATAATAATAATAATAATAATAATAATAATAATAATAAAAATAATAATAATAATAATAATAATAATAATAATAATAATAATAATAATAATAATAATAATAATAATAATAATAATAATAATAATAATAATAATAATAATAATAATAATAATAATAATATAATAATAATAATAATAATAATAATAATAATAATAATAATAATAATAATAATAATAATAATAATAATAATAATAATAATATTTTTGTTATTATTATTCATATATAAAAAGTAATATTAAAGCCAAAAATAAAATTTCAACACAATAAGTCACTTCACCAATTTTGTCTAAAAACTCCCAAAAAAAGACAAAAACAGAAAATATCCCATCTCAACTTCGCCAGTAGGAAAATCATATCCACTCCTCAGAAAGGGTGTCCTAAGTCTGAAAACTCTAAAGTAGGGGGCTTACAGCCATCCTGGAGGTTCGAAAGGTAAAATTTGCAGAGTCGCTACTTTGGATATCCTTTCCTTTAAAAGTTAAGAAGAAAACACTTCCCATCAAGGTCGTTCCTTCGGGACTTAAACCATTGTTGAAGACTAAATTGATCGTTGCAATATTTCGCCTCCGAACTCGAGGCATCTTCAGGTGGTAATGAAATTGCAACGATCACTTTAGTCTTCAACAATGGTTTAAGTTCTGAAGGAACGATCTTGATTGGAAGTATTTTCTTCTTAACTTTTATAGGAGAGAAAATCCGAAGAAGCAACTCTGAGGGGAGAAATTTGCAATTCTTACCTTTTGAACCACCAGGATGGCTGTAAGCCCCCTTCTTTAGAGTTTTCGGACTTAGGACACAATTTCTGAGGACTGGATATGATTTTCCTACTGGCGAAGTTGAGATGGGATACTTTCTGTTTTTGTCTTTTTTGGGGGAGTTTTTTTTAGACAAAATTGAAGTGACTTATCGTGTTGAAATTTTATTTTTGGCTCTAATATTACTTTAATAATAATAATAATAATAATAATAATAATAATAATAATAATAATAATAATAATAATAATAATAATAATAATAATAATAATAATAATAATAATAATAATAATAATAATAATAATAAATTTTTGAGTAAGTGTACAGAAACCACCACTGCGCACCAAAAAAGCGGCGATACTGAGTCGGAAAACTAACTACAGGAGTAACTCCTAAACTGAACGCATGAAAACGGGAATTCAGGAATTAAATCTTATCGAGTAGAGTCAGTTCCCGAAGGAAAGCAAAGATCGCGTCATTGTTGAAATGAAGTGATTCAGACAATATAAATGAGAGGCGGGATTGGAAAGGTATGGTGTGTAACATGGGGAAAAACCGGTCTCTGGAAGCCGTAAGAGCCGCACAACCCACGAGAAAATGGCGTACCGAAAGTAAACCCTGGGAATGGCAGAAAGGACATATAGGGGGATTCTCCCTTGCCATGAGGTAGCTATGCGTTAAATTAGTATGGCCAATTCGCAAACGAGCCAGGACGACTTCAAGGTGCCGACTCCGGCGAAAAGACCAAGACCAAATCCCCAGGAGCGGCTTTATGCTACGCAGTTTGGCACCACGATAATCCTCCGACCAACACTCCTGCCAACAAGCGAGGAGGGCCTATTTGAGTCGGGAGCAGAAATCAGCAGCTAGGAGATGTCCCCGTAAGATGGCCACAGGTAAGTATCGACGACAGGTAATTTTGCAGGTGGCGGCGTGTAATAATAATAATAATAATAATAATAATAATAATAATAATAATAATAATAATAATAATAATAATAATAATAATAATAATAATAACAACTAAGAGTAATAATGAAAAGCATCAATAATAATAATAATAATAATAATAATAACGATAACAGTAATGACAATAAAAAAGAGAAGAAAAATAATCCTAATACACTACTTAATAATAATAATAATAATAATAATAATAATAATAATAATAATAATAATAATAATAATAATAATAATAATAATAATAATAATAATAATAATAATAATAATAATAAACTAAAACTAACAGCATTAATGATAATAAACATTAACATTATATCGTCACTATATAATACAATAAAAAATAATAATAGTAATAATAATAATAATAAAAATAATAATAATAATAATGATAATAATAATAATAATAATAATAATAATAATAATAATAATAATAATAATAATAATAATAATAATAATAATAATAATAATAATAATAATAATAATAATAATAATAATAATAATAATAATAATAATTTCTCTTGATTAATAATAATGATTTATTTAATATTAAAATCATTCATGCTCCTTATATTTCAGCTTAATATTTTATGTAATTTTAATATATAGTAAGTATCTTCAAAACATTGATTTTAAAAAATTTTAATATGTGAGAACATGGACAGACATACAAAATTCTAGTACTTTAAATTTAGAGTTCTGAAATTGTGATGCAGAAACATAAATTTTCTCCAGTTTCTGGTGTAATATTTCCTTATTTAATCGGCAAAATAATCGGCAGAAATTGACGATGACGATTGAAAAAATAATGCCGATTTTGCCGATGACAATTAATCGTCCCATCACTAATATATATATATATATATATATATATATATATATATATATATATATATATATATATTATATATATATATATATATATATATATATATATACTGCTATGCTATGCTAACTATATATATCAAGTTAGGAGGCCTTAGTTAATAATAAACTGCAAATATATCAAAGTTCTTAATAAATTTTCACATAATAAAATGGTCTTCTGGATGTTTAGAGCGTTAGCTTTCAATAATGAATTACTGGATCCTCTTTCAGACGCTGTGAATTGAAGACTGAAGAGTCTTCAATTCTGGCAGCGTCAGAAAGAGGATCATTATTATGTGAAAATTTATTAAGAACTTTGTTATATTTGCAGTTTATTATTAACTAAGGCCTCCTAACTTGATACTTACTAAACTTAGCGTTTGATTGCTTTGATTTCTACTATATATATATATATATATATATATATATATATATATATTTATATATATATATATATATATATATATATATATATATATATAATATATATATATATATATATATATATATATATATATATATATATATATATATATATAATAACTATTTGCTAATATAATATATATATATATATACTTCTTTGCTATAATATATATATAATAATATATATATATATATAATATATATATATATGTATATATATATATATATATATATATATATATATATATATAATAATATATATA
>JABUQX010021372.1:0-10000 GCA_015478945.1 Trachelipus rathkii
ACAATATAAACATCCTTGGCCTTAACATAAACAAAAATGTCTTGGAAACCTCACATCACAATGGTTGCTAGGGCGGCCTCAAAGAAACTGGGAGTTCTGTTTAGACTGCGAGACTTTTTTTCCTCTTCTCAGTTACTCCAGCTATACAAGGGCCTCATCCGCCCTTGTAGGGAGTACTGCTCTCTACTGGGGGGTGGCTCTGGTTCACCCGGCTTTTTAGATAGGGTCGATTCAAAGGCCAAAAGGCTATAAATTGTTCCATACTTTCCAGTTCACTTGGACCCTCTATCTTTGCGGCGCGATGTTGGTGCTTTATTCTCTTTTCTATAGGCACCGTCAGCTACAAGTGCTCGAGGGAACTTATCACCCGCGTACCACCACCTTTACGTCGCCCTCGTAGCACAAGGGGTGCTGTGTCTGCACATGAGTTTTGTGTTGATATTGGTAACTCCAGACTAGTCAACTTGCGATGCTTCCTTCTTTCCCACCACCTCTGTTCTGTTGGAATTCACTTCCATCTTCTGTGTTCCATGCTGAATTTAATCTCCCCCACTTCAAGGCCTGGCGTCTGCGCTCATCTGCGTAAATTTGCGTTAGTAGTTCGATTCTGAGGCGTGTAACACCCCCTCCTTTGAATAGGGCCTGCCCGTGAGTGGTTGGTGACAACTGTAAAACAAAAATAAATAAAAAAAAATATATTTAAAGTAAAAATTACAACGATTTTAATAATCGCAATTTATATAAGAGTTTAAAGAAAGAGCAATAATGGGAAGGTAACAGGAATTAACTGCCTTCTCGGATTGAACCACCACTTGTTTGCGAATGAAGGGGACAATATACCCGATGCTTTACCGACTGAGCTATCCTCCAACCCCAAAAAGTTGGTTCAAGAACACATTTTTGAAAGCAACCGAGCTCCAATTCAAGGCGAAAATCACCATGTGTCCAGCCTGTCCTATCCCTCTTTCTTTATATTGTAAGATGTTAAATATTGCATAATCGATAGCTCCAGTCGTAAAGCATCGGGATATTTCCTCATACGCAACAAGCGGTGTTCAATCCAGAGAAGGGGCAGTTAATTCTTTTACCTTCCACTTATATGTTCTTTCTTTAACATCTTATTAAATTGCGATTATTATGCAATATATGACATCTAACAATATAAAGAACGAAGGGATTGGACAGGCTGGACACCTGGGTGATGTCGCCTTGACGGGAGCTCGGTTTCTGCTTTAAAACTGTTCTTGAACCCAACTTTTTGGGTTGGGGATAGGTCAGTCGTAAAGCATCGGGGAATAAGTATATTGTCCCTCTTCGGCAACAAAAGTGGAGTCAATCCCAGAAAAGCCAGTTAATTCTTTACGCTTCCCATTATATGTCTTTCTTTAACATTTTATATAATTGCGATTATTATGCAATGTGATGGACCGGATGTAAAAATTTGACTGTTTGCGGATTGCGATTCTTAAAAAGGGATGAGGATTGCGGATGCGGGATAAGCGGATGCGATTCGATTAAAGTTAGATGAGATGCGGATGCGGATGTTTACTCTTTGAATTTAATTAAATTAATATATATATATATATAAATATTATATATATATATATAAATATATATATATATATATATTAATAAATATATTATATATATATATATATATTATATATATGTATTATATATATATATATAATATATATATATATATATATATATATATATATATTAAATATATAATAAAAATATATATAATATGATACATATATATATATAATATAATATATTATATTTATACACTATATATATATATATATATATATATATATATATATATATATATATACGCCCGGTACTATATAAATATTATATATATAGATATATATATCATATAATATATAGTAATATATAATATATACAATATATATAAATATATATATATATATATATATATATATATATATACATATATATATATTATATATTAATATCTATATACTATATATCAGGGTTGGCGTTCAAGTACATTTTTTTCAAGTACAAGTACAAGTACAAGTACTCTAGAATTGTTATCAGTACAAGTACAGTTACACAAAGTAATACTCTCCATACCGCAATATTGTTCAAAGTACAAGTACGATTCCGTATCAAGTACAAGTACAAAGTCAACAAAAGATACTTTATGAAACTGTATATTATTATACTATATATATAATAACTAATATATATTATATATATATACTAAATATATATACTATATATAAATTAATATATATATAAATATATAAATATACTATATATATATATATTATATATATATAAATATAATATATATATATATATATATATAATATATATTATATATATATATATAATATATTTATATATTATATATATATATATATAAATATATCTATATAATAATAATATATTATATATATATATATATATATAATATTCCTCATCATCATCATCACCACCCTCTTATCTCCCCAAGACTGGAGGCAAGCGTGCGAACAAACTAACTTTCGGAAACACAAAAACACATAAGATAAAGTATGTGAGTGTGTGTAACCTCAGAACTCCAACACCCTATACACCACACAACAACAACAAAAAAAATACAAATTAATAAGTGAGAACTCGTCGCAGTCAGAAAAATCCACCCTAGAGCTTCACGGAGACCGCGATTGACCCTCAACTATGACCTCTCGTCAATGTTGGGGTTCATCCCCTGGGCCAGGTGCGGCATAAACAACCCAATTACCTCCTCACAAACCCCACCATTCACTTTCAGTTATCACCTTCCATTAACTCGCCTCTGCCAACAACTCACATATTTCCTCTCTCCAGGCATTCCTTTATCCGACTCATTCCACTTTTTCTTCTGTCTTCCATCCGGGGTCGTTTCCCAACACACTTACCACTATAAATCATATCCGTTTAACCGACCGTCTGTCACCCATCCTTCCACATGACCAAACATCTCAACCTACTCCCCCCTTTACATCCACCCAACGATTTAAACTTGGCCACCAGCCACCTTAGTTTTTGCCCATTCACAATTTCCTACTTACACTCGTGCATCATCCGCTCCCTCATTCAGGCATATATACCTAATATTTAAACTCAGAGGACTTTTCCAGCTAAGCTACACCATCTCACACAATCAACTTCCAACACAACGGAAGGTCTGTCCTCACTCTACAACATAACCATTACTTATCTATGTTTACTTTCAAAACCCTTCTTTTACACACCTACCAAATCTCTCTACCAGTCCTCTCAAACTCTCTGCAGATTCGCCACACAAAAACCAAAAATCTTCCTCATATAATAGGTAGGGAATCTCCTCACCACTAACCATCCATTCCTCCATACATTCAACCTAACTCTCAATCCCTTGTCAAACTCCTACTCAATTCTTTCATAACCTCATCCATATACAAGATTGGTTTGCCAAGGAGAATATACCACATCCTCCGTCCTCACTCCCGCTATTAATATTAAAATAATCACTTTTCGACTATTTATTCTTACACACGCCTCACTTTCGTCATACATACTTTTGATATCATTCAGAAGCCTATTCACCAACACCATATATCACTTAACACCTGCCATAGATTCCCTATTAATCAACTATTTATACGCCTTGTTGCAAAATCCATAAATCCTAATACAATTATTCTTCTTTCCTCCCTCATGTATACCAATCATCTTGTTTCAATGAATTAAATTTTGAATCCACACATCCTCTATCACTATCTACAAAACGCACCTTGTTCTTCCCGGAAATTAGTTCTTCACTCATTCGACGCACTCTTTCGAAAAAAATACCAACATATATCATATCCCTACAACACTCAATAAACATATTCCCCTATAATACTTACAGTTACCTTTTCCCCTTACCCTTATATTAAAGGTACTTAATACTTACCTCCTCCAACCCCGGAACTATACCCTCCTAAACGTTTCTGTTATACAATGTCCAAATCACCAATGAATCCCCTCTCGCATAATATATATATAATATTATATCATTAATATATATATACTATTACTATATATATATATATCATATATATATATTATAATATATATATATATATATATGAATATAGTATATATGGAATATATATATATATTGAAATCAATCCGCAATTATATAATATATATATATATATATATATATATATAATATATATATATATAATATATAATATATATATAATATATATATATTATATATATATAATATATATAATATATATATATATATATATATATATATATATATATATATATATATATATTATTTTATATATATATATAATTTATTTATATAATAATATATATAATATATATACTATATATATATATATATATATATATATATACTTATTATATATATATATAATATATATATAATAATATATATATATAGGCCTATATAATATGGTTTTGTGAGGGGTGAATCTGAAAGAGTTTGAGAGGATTGTTAAAAAGATATGGGAGGGTGTGAAAAAAAGGAATGGGCTTGAAAGTAAAAATGTAGATAAGAGTAAAGGTTATGGTTGTGGTGAGGACAGTCTCGGTGTGAAGTTATGCTAGATGGTGAGCAGCGGAACAAAGTGACTGGAGCTTAAATATTTAGGATATTTGTTATATGTTGGACGAAAAGGGGAACGGATGAGCCGAGTGTTAGTAGGTAAGTTTTGAATTGCAGGAAGGAGGCTGGTGCAATTAAATCCTTGGTGGATGTAAAGAGGACTAAGTCTTGAGTGCCGCTAGTGTCTTGCGTTGTAATAAGTTGTTACCTGTGTTTAATGTATAGTAGTGAAAGGGACCATTGTCTGGAATAAGAGTATAGATCTAAAGTACAATGTGTTCAGATGCACAAATCTGTAGGGGCGTGTTAGGTGTGAAAAGAATTGATAAAAATGAGGAATAAACGTATTACAGAGTTGTATGGTATGAAAAAAGGGATAAATGAGAGAATAAATGAAAGTACGTTAGGATGGTTTGGTCATGTGGAAGAATGGATGATAATCGGCTGGTAAGCGGATGTTAATAGTGGTGAGTGTGTTGGAATCGACCCGTCTGGGAGACCGAAGGAAAAGTGGATTGAGTCAGCAAAAAGAATGTCCGGAGGAGTGAAATAGTGAGTTTGGAAGGGGGCGAGAAAAACAGTGCATAATTAGGAGTAAATTGGCAAGGGTTTTGTGAGTAGTTATGGTTGTGGCCCCCTGGGCCAAAAAGGGATGAACCCTTCACATTGACGATTTACCATAGTGGGGTTCCGTCGCGTCCCGTGAAGCTCTAGGGTGGATTTTCTTTGCGGGGCGAGTTCCAACTAATAGGTATAAAAGGGAGGTAACAGCTGGGCTTTCTTTTCGACTTGTGTCATAATTTCTTCTACTACTTTTCTGTTTTCTGTGCTACATGTTACGCACCTTACCCCAGTCTTGGGAAAAAAGGTGGTTGATGATGATGATGATATTATATATATATATATATATATATATTAATATATATATATATATATATATATAATATATATATATATATATATAATATATATATATATATATATATTATATAATATATATATATAGTAATAAATAATGACATACTTTATATTCTTAAAGGAAATTTATTTAGAATACAATTTATAAAAAATAATAATACAATATGCAGAAAAAAAATAAAAAGGAAAATAAAAAATATTGTCAGTTAAAAATCCAAAAGTACTTACAAAGTACCAAGCACAAGTACCAAGTACAAAAGGACCTCAGTACAAGTACAAAGTACAAGTACAGTGGTTTAGGAACTGCAAGTACAAGTACAATTACAAGTACCCAAAAAATGTACTTAAGTACAAGTACAAGTACAGTACCTGTACGTGAAACCCAACCCTGATATATTATATATATATATATATATATTATATATATATATATATATATATATATATATATATACTATATATATATATATATATATATATATATATATATAGTATATATATATATATATATATATATATATATATATATATATATATATATATATATATATATATATATATATATATATATATATATATAATATATTATATATAATATATATACTTATTATATTAATAATATAATCACCACCACTCACGGGCAGAGCCCTATTCAAGGAGGGGGTGTTGCACACCTCAGACATTAATCAACTAACGCACACTACGCAGATGAGCACAGACGCAGGCTTTAAAGTGAGAGAGATTAAATTCAGCAGGAAACACAAAAGATGGAAGAGAATTCCACAGAACAGAGGTGCCAGGAAAGAAGGAAGCACCTCAGCGAACAAGCACTGGAGGTTACCAATATTTCCACACCCAAAATTCATGCACGAGCACAGCACCCCTTGTGCTACGAGGGCCTCGTAAAGGTGGTGGTACGCGAGTGATAAGCTCCCTCGAGCACCTGCCGCTGCGGTACCTATAGAAAGAGAAGAAGCATCAAAGCACCAACATCGCGCCATAAAGATAGAGGGTCAAGTGAACTGGAAAGTGCAGAACAGTTTATAAGCCTTTTGGCCTTTGCCTCGACCCTATCCAAAAGCCGGGTGAAACCAGGGCCCCCCCCTGATATGAGAGCAGTACTCCATACAAGGGCGGATGAGGCCTTTGTATAGCTGGAGCAACTGAGAAGAGGAAAAAGTCTCGCAGCCTAAACAGAACTCCCAGTTTCTTTGAGGCCGCCCTAGCAACCGTTGTGATGTGAGGTTTCCAAGACATTTTTTTGTTTATGTTAAGGCCAAGGATGTTTATATTGTCAACAGGAGAGACGAGAGAACCGTTGAAAGAGATAGGAAAGTTAGAAGGTGTCTTAGAGAGGGAGATTTGTAGAAGTTGGGTTTTTAAAGAATTGAATTTCACAAGGTTGAGACGACCCCACCCGGAAATTCTATCCAGATCAGCGAGAAAAAAAAACTTAAAAAGAAGAGGAGGAGGCATTCTGAATAAAAAGAGGGAGCCAGAATTGGAAATTGAGTTCTGGAAGAGATGAAGGGTCGAGTCGATCGCATACGAGTGGATAGAGTTAAATTTTGCAGGTGAGAAGATCATTAATGAAAAGTAGGAATAAAGTAGGAGAATAAGGACAGAACCCTGCAGGAAACACCCACTATTGACAGAAAAAGAAGTCGTCCCATTCAACACAGGCCGATATTTTGTGATTTGAAGAAAACGTAGGACGATGAAGTAAGCAAAGAGAAGGAGGAAACCCAAAGGAGGGGAGCTTGGAGAGCAGTGACGCGTGTCATACCCGGTCAAATGCCTTGGATATGTCAAGCGCCACCACGCAAGTCTCTCCGTAGTTCCTGATTGCGTAAACCATAATAAATCAGTTAGATAGAAAGGTATATCGCCATAGAACTTCGAGCGCCGAAAGCGGTACTGGCGATCGGAAAGAAGTGAATGAGACTTCCCAGATGATCTAAGAAATGAGGGAACCCAAAGGAGGGGAGCTTGAGAACAGTGGGACCGCGTGTGATACCGGTCAAATGGCCTTGGATACTGCAGCGCCACCACGCAGTCTCTCCGTAGTTGCCTGAGGGCGGAAAACCAAAAATCAGTTAGATAGTAAAGGGTATATCGCCAGTAAGACCTCGAGCTCGAAAGCCGTACTGGCGCGATCGGAAAGAAAGGAATGAGGACTCCCGATGATCTAAGAAATGAGAGCTGAGAAGGGTTTCAAGATCTTAGATAGAATACAAGTGAGAGCTATTAGGGCCGATAGTTAGAAGGATCATAGCCGGCTTCCTTTTTTTCCGAACAGGGTGGACATGTTCGCGCTTCCAGCACTGGGGAAAAGTATTAGTATTGAGACATAGAGAATATTAGAGTTGAACGAGGGCGGGGTCAGCACGAAAGCACACTCATCAAAAAATCGGGGAGAATGCCATCCGGGACACCCGCCCTTCCTAACGTTCACAGATTTCAAGAGCCCATGCACCCAATCAAATGTAATCACAGGGAAGGATAGGACACATGGGAGACTATCAAGGAGGAGGAGGAGGAGGAGGAGGAGTAGGAGGAGGAGGAGAGGAGGAGGAATGAGGAGGAGGGAGGATGAGGAGGAGGAGGAGGAGTGCCAGAATCGTCTAGGTTGAGTTAGAGGAAAATAGGAGCCGAAGAGATTGGCCTTTTCAGGTGATAGAATTAGCAACAGAACCAACAGATCGAATAAGAGGAAGAAAGACAGATTGTACAAGTTGTTAGAGATGTTTTTGGCAAGATGCCAGAAAAATTTATCAGTAGGAGAATCAAGGAGGTTTAGCGCACTTTCGTTGATGAAAAAGGCCCGCTTTGCCTCGACGGAAGAGTTAATCCCTGAACGATTTCTAGCTGAGATGAAAATTAGCAAGAGTGAAAGAAGAACGAGAAATTTTTCCACCCCGATTAGCACTGTCTCTAGCCTGAAGGGCCAGAGAGCAAGCACGTCGAACCATGGATTATGAGGAGAGAAAGATTTAGTCGAGAAGGAATGAACCTGCTCATACCATCAACGATACAGCTCCCATCTTGACGGCAGAAGCCGAAGCGTCACCAAAGTCAAAGCAGTCATTCCAATTATAGAAAGCGTAGACAGGCGACGCAAGGCCCCACAATCGGCCCGATCAAAGTGCCAGAAAAAACGATATATAATATATATACTTTTACATTATCATATATATATATATATAATATATATATATAATATATATAATATTAAGTATATATATATATATATATTAATATATATATATATATAATAATATATATTATATATATTATATAATATATATATATTTATATATATATATATATATATATAATATATATATATATTATATATAATATACAGCTAAACTTTCTTGAGTTTTTTATATTCTTAGTAATTAATCATTTAGTAGAGGGATATTATTGCTATGTCTCACACTAAAGAAAACATTCAAAGGTAAATTAATATAGTATATATATATAATAAATATATATATATAATATATACTATAGTATATATATATATATTATTATAATATATATAGTTAAGCCTATTCTGTGTAAAGAAATCGAAAATTCAAAATTAACAATTATTTCCATAAACTCCCATGATAAAGATGCCAAAAATATTTAATTTCATATGCATTTTAATTCAAATGTAGTATAACATCCGCACTCCTCATTTTTCAAAGAGGATGCGGGATGCCGGATGCGGATGCGGATGTGCCGTTAAAGTGAGGGTGCGGATGCGGATGTCAATTTTAGGTGCGGATGTTCCGCAAATGTGGATGCGGATGCGGATTGTTCATGTTCCATCACTATTATGCAATATTTGACATCTACAATATAAAGACGAGGATTAGGGACAGGCTGGACACTGGTGATGTCGTCCTTGACAGTGAGGCTCGGTTGCTTAAAACTGCTCTATGACAAACTTTTTTGGGTATGGAGGATAAGGTCAGTCGTAAAGCATCGGTTATTATTGTCCTCATTCGCCAACAAGCGGTGCGTTCAATCCCAGAGGAAGGCAGTTAATTCTTACCTTTCCCTTTATATGTTTCTTTCTTTAAACATATATATATATATATAATATATAATACTATTATACTATATATATATATATATATATATATAATAACTATATACTATATATATTATATATAATATATATATATATAGTATATATATATATATACATATATATATATATATATATATATATTATATATTCATATATATATATATTATAATATAATATATATATATATAATATATATAATCTATATATATATATATATATATATATATATATATATATATATATAGTATTTGAACATGGCCAAGTAAGGGGCTCGAGCCGACGGGGAACAGAGGGGGGACGTATTCCAGACCTCCGTAGGGGAAGGGCGGAGAAACCCCCGCGACCACCCAAATACCAAAGAGCGGGGGTTCCGAGACCTTCCCCGGAGG
>JABUQX010021372.1:15000-40000 GCA_015478945.1 Trachelipus rathkii
ACTTTTCATGTCTGGCGTTTTTTTCTGGGGGCTGGCCCCCAGGGGGCCCCCTATTCCTGTACATTCGCCATGTACGTGCGTGAGTGTATTTAAGCCTAACCATATGCTCATGTACTTTCATGACTGTTTTTCACCCCACCCCCTTTGTTCATCCCCTACCCCCTTTTTTCTATCCTATGACGACATCACTCAGAAGTAAAGGCAAGCTGGAACGCGGTTCCAGCTATGCCAGCGTCTTTCCTGAGGTGCTTTCCAGCACCTATCTGGCGTGAGCTACGTTCATGGGTATTTTTTATGTCTGACGTTTTCCCCTGGGGCACTGCCCTGGGGTACCGTGTATATTCCTGTACATTCGTAATGTACATGCGTGAGTGTGTTTATGCGTGACCATATGTCATGTACTTTCATGAGCGTTTTTAACCCTACCCCCACTTGTTCTTCCCCTAGAGTATGACACAGTTTATACTTTGAAAATGATTTGACAATTGCTCAATATAAATTTTTAAATCCTAAGAATCAATCATATACATCACGCCATTTTTTACCCGCATAATATCTCAAGTAGAAAATATTTATGTACAGCGTATAGATGACTAAATACTACTACTACTACTTACTTACTACTACTACTACTAATAATAATAAATGAATAACTAATAATAATAATAATAAATAATAATAATAATAATAATAATAATAATAATAATAATTAATAATAATAATAATAATTAATATAATAATAATAATACATAAATAATACTACTACTACCAAAGCTATAAGTGTTATACGATAGGTACCTTTGAGTATTCGAGCTCTCGAATGAGACTTATTGACCGACGCTGAATCCTGTTGGTTGTAAGTATGTTCATTATTATTATTACCCATTCTCCAATCTGAGTCTGTTCTTAGAGACCATCGCCTCCATGGTATGCTGTATACTTACGATATATAATATATATATATTTATATATATATATAATTATATATATATATATATATATATATATATATATATATATATATATATATATATATATATATATATATATATACAGAATAGCCCTATATCTCTCTCTTAAATATATTTATTTAAGTCCAAGTTTAAAGTGTAGAAAAACGAATAATATAAATGTTTACGTTTGAATAAAACAAGGAGATATATTTATTAATAACAAATATCATTCGATGTTTCTACTACTACTACTTACTACTACTACCTACTACTACTACTACTTCTTCTACTACTTACTACTGACTACTTTACTACTACTACTACCCTTACTACTATTACTACTACTACTACCGTCATACTACAGCCTACCAGTTTGTTGTAACTGTTTATACGAGTTGTTATTTCATGAAATGCGTGTTTTGCTAGGGCTTTAAAACAGTAATCAGTAAAGTAAAGCAGTAAAATACGGGTGACAAAGGGTGGCGTTGGGCACCCATTTGGGGTTCCTGTACTTGCTTTACTGCTTTAGGAGTCAACAAAAACGTGTTTTTTATTAAAAATGACAACTATTTTCCTTGAAAAATTAAAATGTTTTTAAAAACTTTAATAATGAAAACGTTTTCTATGATAAATTATAATCATTGAAATTCGATATCTACCTACATACATCTTTGTACACGGGCTTGATAAAGTAAGTCGAAAGGCAAGTTTTGACTCGGAGTACCTCCATCTCGTATCCCATTTCAGCTCTATACCCCCATTTCTGAAATCAATCATCATCCTTTGCCATATCAGCTGAGAACCCATTAAGTGGGTCCTCAGACTCATTTGCGAGTACTGAAACATATATAAACACACTAATACCTGTTAGGGCACCGATACATGTCCATGACTCGGCTTTACTGCCTCCCTAATGAGGACTTCTTCTTTTTCATCTTTATATGATAATATATATATATATATAATATATATATATAATATAATATATATATATATATATATATATATATATATATATATATATATATATATATATATATATATATATATATATATATATAATTTTAAAAGTTCGCACCTCACGGGTATAGCCCAATCAAGGAGGGAACTTCTAGGTAATTTCTACCTAGGATACGGAACCAGGATTCGAACCCGCGCCGTATGCCATGCGACTCCGTCGCTCTACCGTTTGTACCGTTTGAATATATATATATATATATATATATACATTATATACTATTATAATAACTATAATAATATAATTATATTATATATATATATATATATTATATATTAAGGATATATTCATCTATCTATTAAGCATTTCCATATCTTAAGGACACTACGTCATCCTATATTGAAGTGTACTTAATTAAGTATGCGTGGAAAGTGTGCTTAATTAAGTACACTCACCATTATAATATTTAATATAATATATAATTAATATATAGTATATATATATATTATATATACACTATTATATATATATATATATAGTATATATATATATATATATATATAAATATCATAATATAATATATATATATTAAATTATATATATATTATATATAATATATATATATATATATATAAAAATATATATATATATAATAATATATATATATATTATATATCATTATATATATATATATATATATATATATATAATATATAATATATATCATATATTATATATATATATATATCATAATATAATAATTATATATATATACTATTATATAATATATATTATAATATATATATAATATTATATATATATATATATATATATATATATATATATATATATAATATATATATATATATTATATTATATATATATATATATTTTAATATATATATATATAATATATAACTTATAATATAATAATATAATATATATATATATTATATATATTCCGATAAGAGAAGGAGAGCAAGAATATTAAATGACACGTAGTCGGTGTTGTTGTTGTTGTTTGTTGCTGATTGGGCGTTGGGCGGGTAGTGTTTGTTGTATCTGCATTATTTATTGTTTGTGGTAAGTGTTGGTGATATTGTTCCAGGGTATATATATAATATATATTATATAATGATATATAATTATATATATAAATATATATATATCATATATATATATTATATATATATATATATATATATATATATATAAATATATATATATATATATATATTATCATTCTTTCTATAAATTTATAATTTCAAATATATTGACTCGTAGCCTCGGTTTAAATAAAATACCTTTAGGTAAAGTGGTGACTCATAATACTCGTGTATTAATGTGTATGTGACAGTAAAGACTGTAATACAGTATCGCACAGAGGGTGAGAGGGGGTCTTCTAGGTACTTGCGGTACTTGCATTACTGCTTTAGGGTCAGTAAAACACGTTTTAATTAAGTTTCCCACCACAAAAACCCCATAACCTCGAAATATTTTCGCGTTCGCGTCTACATAAAATACTATGACGCCGGGCGCACGAACCTAAAAACCGTCGGTTCCCACACCGGCGGTCGCATTTCGCATTCGCGTTGGCTGAACCCGAGCCAGACTTCCAGTCTGGCACAAGTCTTTTGAGCTGTCGAGGCGGGCTCTTGAGATAAGGTCCCCCGGAAGGGGACCCGGGGTGGCATCAAACGTGACAGTACACTTGGAAAGTTACTTAAGATACACTTAACGAGTAACGGCGTACGATAGTGCATGTGCACTCATGAACGTTCATAGGATAGAAAGGTCCATGAACGTTTATATGAACTCTAAGATGTTCCATGAAAGTAGCCCTAAAGGCTACTTTCATTGTACGTAGAGACAGTCTGGGGCCACAGACTACATGAACCAATGTACGTAGCTACGTCACGTACATGGGTTAGCTAGCAGATGGGGGTGGGGTAGCTGAGGCCCTGCTACTTTCACAAAAGTAGCTCAGTTACTTTCATGTACGTGGCTCTGCCACGTGGATGAACCAATGTACCATGGGATAGCTAGCAGAGGGTGTTAGGGTTGAAAACGCTCATGAAAAGTACATGAGCATATGGTCACGCATAAACACACTCACGCATGTACATGGCGAATGTACAGTAATATATATATGGTACCCCGGGGATGTGCCCTAGGGTAAAACGTTCAGACATTTTTGAAAATACCAGGCAACGTACTTCACACCGCGATAGGTGCTGGATAGCACCTCAGGAAAGAAGCTGGCATAGCTGAAACCGCGTTCCAGCTTGCCTTTACTTCTGAGTGATGACGTCATAGGATAGAAAAAAGGGGGTAGGGATGAACAAAATGGGGTGGGGTGAAAAACGGTCATGAAAGTACACGAACATATGGTTAGGCTTAAATACACTCACGAACGTACATGGCGAATGTACAGGAATAGGGGGCTCCCTGGGGGGCAATCCCCAGAACAAAATGCCAGACATGAAAAGTACCCTGGAAGGTAGCCCCCGTGGGTAGGGCCTGGAAAATTTCTCAGGAAAGAGCGTGGGGTTCCTGGAACCTCCGTTCCAGGCATTCATTCACTTCCGTGATTGCTACTACTGTCGTTGTAAAAAAAAAACTAATTGACTCATCAAGCGTCAAAAGCACTATAAATGCTAGAAAACAAAAGCAAAAACAAACATGTACAAAAAAACATTTGTCCAGTGTCCAATGTTCGGGACCCGTCGAAGACTACATAAAACTATATCTCATATAGTATATATATATATATATAGTAAATCTAATTACAACTACACAATACACAGAATCTAATCCCATATCCACTAACTACACAACAACATACCAAACATAACTGACAATACCTAATATATAGCCCACAAACCATACCACAAAAACACGCACCCTACAACTCACTATACACCTAAATCCCCTAACACCTATACCCTCATATCACACTACCAAGCCTATACCATAACAGCATAAAATATATATATATATATATATATATATATATTAGACTCTTAATCAATAGATACTTCAAAAAAACTCACTTTTTCGAAAAATACAGATAAATAATATATATCTGTTCATAATTACCACGAGCATTCCACGCGTCGTGGAAGATGTAGAATTGCTCCCATTGGCTTACAGAGAAACATTCCACTCCATCTGGGCGTTTCTACACACTCACGATCCACGTTGAATTTGATGCATGCTTATACATTGTTATACATTCTTATATTCCCTCTTACAAAGTCACCGGAGGTAATATTTCTCTCTCTCTTGTTTTATTCGTAGTGTTCTTATAACTTATAAATAGAAAAAAATAAAAAGAAGAATAATTATTTCATTTTTTTTCTTTAGATTTTCACTGAGTTTTATACGATTATTATTATTATTATTATTATTTCCATTTCAATATTTTATTTTTATATTATCTTTATTTTAATTTTTTTCTCACCATGGTGATTTTTGAATTACCTGTATTATTATTATTATTATTATTATTATTATTATTATTATTATTATTATTATTATTATTATTATTATTATTATTATTATTATTATTATTATTATTATTTTTATTATTATTATTATTATTATTATTATTATTATTATTATTATTATTATTATTATTATTATTATTATTATTATTATTATTTATTCTTATTTATTATTATTATTATTATTATTTATTATTATTTATTTTATTATTATTATTATTATTATTATTAGTGGATGATCCCATTTCAATCATATTATTAATATTATTATTACTAGCATTATGAATGTTTGGTCTCATTTCTTTCATATTATTATTATTATTATTATTATTATTATTATTATTATTATTATTATTATTATTATTATTATTATTATTATTATTATTATTATTATTATTATTCCACATTGATCTTTTAACACCTATAACGCGTACGAGTTCATGGTTGGAGCATATGATACCTAGTGTTTATTATTATTATTATATTATTATTATTATTATTATTATTATTATTATTATTATTATTATTATTATTATTATTATTATTTATTATTATTATATTGGTTATTGTGACTGGTTATTTTCATTTTTATTAATAGTATCTTATTTTATTCATATTTTAGCATAATATATTATATATATATATATATATATATATTATATATATATATATATAGCATTATATATAATATATATATATATATATATATATATATATATAACACCATTTGTATAACACCATTTGTATAACACCATTTATATAACACCATTTATATAACACCATCCACTCACCTCAAACTCCCCAAAATCATTCATTACTACTCTCACACATAACTCACTTCCCTACACTAACACCTCTTCACACTCCTCCTCTTTACTAAAAGAAAACATTACGAAACTTCAATCTTTCACAATAATGATAAACAAAAAACCACACAAACTAATAAACATATACATTCCTCACCACACATCACCACACTGCCCTAATAACTATAAGCCAAATCTTTCTCACTTCTCAAACCTTCCAAACTTAATAATGGGAGGTCACTTCAACGCTCACCAACCAACATAGTACAACGCTCAAGCTGCCAACTCCAGAGGCATTCATATCCTCTCAAACCTTGAAAGCCTAAACGTGCTCAACAACCCAAACAACCATGCCAGAACCCCACTCCAAACTAGTCAAGCTTACACTTCCTCCGACCTAACGTTCTGCTCACCCAATTTACACACCAAACTACTTTGGTCCACTTTAACTGACTTAAACTCCGACCACCTCCCTATCATCATTAAATATCAAACCTTCAATAAAACACACACCCCTCTCAGAAAAACATATACAAATTATAAAAAGCCGACTGGGAAAAATTCACTAATCATATGGAAAACAATTTACCCCCTTTAAACATCACCAACACCTCCACCCTCAACAAATCCATCCAAAACCTCATTAACTCAATACAAAAGCCGCAAACCTACATATCTCCAAAGGATTCCTTAAAAAATACAATCCAACCTTAACCAAACATCACCAAACACTCAAACCTCCAAACAACTCGCAAATACCCTAGCCACACACTTCGCTAAACAAAGCCACAAACCCACTCAACAGGAAAATTATTAAAACCCTCAAAAAAACAAAAAGCAACCAAGACCAAACAATACAAATAACCATTGCAGACCTAAAAAAAACACCATAAAATCCCTTAAAAACTCCCCAGCCACAGGCCCTGACAATATCTCAAACAAACACCCAAACCCTCAAACCTCCAAACAACTCGCAAATACCCTAGCCACACACTTCGCTAAACAAAGCCACAAACCCACTCACCCATAAAACAAGAAAATTATTAAAGCCCTCAAAAAACAAAAAACAACCAAGACCAAGCAATACAAATAACCTTTTCAGACCTAAAAAATACCATAAAATCCTTTAATTAAAAACTCTTCAGCCACAGGCCCTGACAATATTTCAAATAAACACCTAAAACACCTAGGGAATACAGCATTAACACAACTGACACGTATATTCAATAGCTCCATCAATCTAAACTTCTTTCCCCACATCTGGAAAAAAAGCAATTATAATACCAAAGTTAAAACCTGGAAAAGACCCCTCAATCCCCTCCTCATATCGTCCTATATCACTGCCGTCCACAGTATGTAAACTTATTTTGATGAAAATTACCCGTCACATCTCCAAACAAAAGTTCCAACACGGATTCCATCTACATCACTCAACCACAGCAGCGCTCATAAATATCATTCAATCCATAATAGACGGCTTAAATTCCACACCCACAAAACAATACTCATCGCAATCGATATCAACAAAGCCTTCGACACAGTCCCAAAACACAACCTAATCCACAAAATATTAAACTCTAACATCCCAGCAAATCTTAAAATCTTCCTATGAGGAAGAACAGCACAAACTCAAATGAACAGCATAAATGTTTATTGGTTATTTACCACAGCAATCCTGTCCTCCACATTTTCAACCTGTTCACTGCCAATCTCCCACAACCATAAACAGACCACACCAACATTACAACCTACGAAGACGACATCACTATCGCCACTACACATCAGAACCTAAACACTGCAACAAATTTGACACAACAATACATCAGCCTAATCCAAACATGGTTAACTGACTTCAGAGGGTCCGCCTCACCAAACAAATCATCAGTCACTCTAATCACCACAGACAGACAACTCGGAACCTCGCACCCCAAAATCCACCTTAATAATATGGTAATCCCACTAAACAAAACTCCTAAAATCTTAGGCATCACACTCAACACTCATCTAAACTTCACAAAACACAAAGAAAACATTACTTCATCAGCAAACAAGAAACTAAATATATTAAGGGGTGGCGCCATTCTTTGCTTCACGCTAAGCCCAATTACCCCCCTCAAAATGGCAGATCAAGCCTAGAGTCTAAATTCGCCTCTCCCACATGACAACCGCTCCCAAAAAAATAATAGGAAAAATTTAAATTAACAAAACAGCACTCAGAATATTTCAGATTGCCGTCTATCACTCCACACTACATCTACACGAAGAAACTAAAATCCTACCTCAGACAAACACATTGGAAATGATTAGGCACTCATTCTTTTGGCAAAACGCTAAACACCCAACACCCATGTCAGGCAGCACTCTCTAATCCTACTACCACAGACTTAAACAACCGGCTTCCTCTAAAGCATACTCTATAAACAATATTCTAAGCCAATATTCCCCTCCTCAAATATAGTACATCACCACACACAAAAACATATCCCCACGTCCTCCTACTGAAAACTACCTAAGAAACAGGCAACTAACAACCATACTAAACGAACATCCACCCGAAATAGCTCAAGAATTCACTTCTCTCGATCCATGCAAACATCCTTGGCCAAACTAAGATTCGGCCACCACCCAAACCTACAATACTACAAACAGATTAAATTTTAAACCAGCCTTTCCAACACACTTATCAAATTGGTTAATCTGGCCCCGGAAACAGTCTCTCACTTCCTTCTGACCTGTCGTTCTAATTCTCAACACAGAGCATTTTGGAGCATCTCAAGCTCTGGTAGATTCTAGGAAAGACGGCCGAGGTGGCGGGGTACTTGAAGCAGTGTGGCAGCCCTGAAAGACAGGGTGGTCAGGGTTGAGAAGGTAATAAGTAAAGTATATGATATAATGGCCGAGATACTCAAATGGAAGTGATTAATAGAAGTCGGGGCGTTTTAAGTTCTTTTTTTAAACATGAAAATATTAAATATTGGGAAATAATTGAATGTCAATGTGCCAATTCGGGCATATCAATGGAATAATTTGAATCAATGGTAATAACTGTCTAATTACACAAATTACCACTTATCCAAGTTGTAACCTGGCCCCCCGGAAACGTCTCTCACTTCCTTCTGATCTGTCGTTCTAATTAAACCCAAGCAGTCTGGAATATCTCAGCCTGGTAAGACTTACTGGAGGAGACGGCTGGGTGGCGGGGTACCTGAAACAGTGTGTGCAGCCTGAAGACAGGGTGGGCCAGGGTTGAGAAGGTAAAGGTATATATATATCATATATATATATATATAATATATTATATATATATATATAATATATATATCTTATATATATATATATATAGTATATATTATAATATATATAATTATTACTGTATATATTATAATATATTATATATATATTATATAATATATATATATATATATATATATATAGTATATATATATATTATATATATATAATAATAATATATATATATATATTATATATATATATATATATAGTATATAATAATAATATTATATATATAATTATATATATATGGGCCCGAGATACCAAGCCCTTAAGATTAATGGAGTGATTAATAAAAGTGTGTGGGCGTTTTAAGCTCTTTATTAAAAACAATAAAATATTAAATATGGTAATAATTGAAATGCCATGTACCAATGGGGCAATATAAATGGGAATAATTTGAATAATGTAATAATATCTTAAATTACACAAGTATCTTTATCCATCGGCACAAAATTCAATCGATGGGCTTCTCTTCACGAAGCCATCAGAAGGAGTCCCGAATCATTGGCAGTTGCAGTCCCCTTGCGGGCTATCGTTACATTCAAATCTGGCACCGCCCTCTTGGTAGTGAGTGTTTTCAACAGGTTTTATACAAGGCTCTTAGTAGCAAGTTATATTGTTATACACAACTGTCTTTTATATAAGTACACATTGGAAGTATGCAAGTCAGCCTCCCTCACATAGGTGCACAGGATCTTTAGGCACTCATGCTGGTGCTTACATGCTAATGTACCGAATGAACTCTAAGATATTACAACAGAATTTGGTGATTCCTGGAGTCTCAAAGAGATGGTGGACTTAGAAGCATTAGAGAATCTTATGCTTCTTTATTTGCACCATATATTTGTTACCCCAGCCTCATAAATATTACAATCATTTTAAAGGAAAGATAAAGGGAAGAAAGAGTGGGAAAACTACTCGTAATTTTAAATTGTTTCATCACAATATTATAACATCATTAACAAAATTGTTAAATAACAATATAACCGTATAATAATAAATAAACCTTCTCATCTTTCCTGAGAAGTACTCCCATTTGTTATTCTTTCCGATATTTTCCTCTTTTTTCTATAGTCTTCCTTTTAATTTCCATTTTCCTTTTCGCTAACCCGTTTCCTTACTCAATTAAATTATAATAAATTTTTACATTTCTCAAATTTTCCGTGATCATCTTGTTGTCTTTTAACAGAAAGGCATTGTTATTAATTACTTTAATGACCTTGTATGGACCGTGATATTTAGGTTGCAGTTTTCCGGTATTATATTGACGATTTATGACCAACATATACTTGGCGTCTTTCAAATTTCGGGGCATGAATATAATTTTATTTCTCAAGTTTGTTCTATTTGACAGAGGTTTAGCCAACAGTCCTGATAGTTTTTCAACATATTTATCATAGGTCATGGGTCTATCTGGCACTGTAGTCCCAACCAGGCCTCCCGGTATATTTACATTTTGACCGAATAATATCTGACTGGGCGTGATTCCTTCCTTCCTCCGAAATTGGGGCTTGTCTGAGAGCAAATAAGGCAAAGGGAAGTATGTACAGCCATTGTTATTTTTTCATCTCTGGCTCGGCTAACATTGCTCTTAAGCAGCATAATAAAGTACGGTGCCAAGCTTCTATTTTTCTGTTCGAGAAGGGTGCGTAACTGGCACTGGTGTAGTGGGAAGTACCTATCAGGCTGCATACGCTTTCAAAGAGGTGAGATGTGAAGTTGGTTCCTTGATCGGTTATAATGTTGTCTGAAACCCCCGTAAACGGAAAATCTCATGTAACATGACTTTGACAATGGTTTCCTTTGTGATATCTTTGAGCGGGATTGCCCACACATAGTGACTAAAGCGGTCTATCAATGTAAACAAGCATTTATATCCGTGGCACAAAGGCATCTTTACAATGTCTGCATTCAGAGTTTCAAATTTATAACTTACTTCTCTGTATTTTCCGTATTCGGGATTTATGGTTCGTCCCACCTTACTGATCTGGCACTGGGGGCAGGTTCTTACAATATTTTTTCAACCTGGCATGCAAACTTTTAAAGACGAACTCCGACTTCATCGAAATCAGGGTTCGATTTATTCCCAGATAACCCTGCAAATGCGTGATTTTGATTACCTCATCTATGCACTCTTTTGGTAGTAGCACGCTAGCGTATTTTAATGAAACATCAACATAGACGTTGATATTTTGGCACGTTGGAACCAAAATTTTTGCTTAATAATCTTCAGGGATCTATTTTCTTCATTTTCTAAGAGTTTTTAAGTATCCATCAGTCAATTGTTTTTCCCTTATTAATTTATAATCTTTATTATGGAATCTTTCTATTAACATCTTATTTGTTTGGCTACAGATGGTAATTAAATTGACTGACTTTATCTCAAATAAATTAGTCCTTTCTCTCTCCCTATGATCACCCCCCCCCCTGTTCATTGAGTTTGTTTTTCCATTTGCTTAATTTTCCTGCTTCTATTTTTATGCGCTCTGCGGCCTGTAATCTAGGGCTTTTAACTTTTAAAGAGCTATGACCTTTAGAGTTTATGGGCCTTGGCTCTTTAAGGTTTAAATATCCTGTGGTCAATCCTTTTAAATCAAGCTTTATTGGTTCTTGCCTCATAAAGTTTAAAAAACTCTCTTTACATTCTTGTAATCCTGGTTTGTCTCCCGACCACGGATTGGTTTAGGGAGTGTTCTCTACGTCATCGCCTTGCTTGGTAACTGCGTTGTGAGTGGTTGGTACGCGGCTTGGCTCCGCCCCTTCGTTTGTTCGTATCTTGGCGGCAGTTTGTTCGTTCGTATTTTCGTTTTTCCTTTCTTCAATAATTTGATTATGGCTTAAGTATTCGTACAAAGGGTTATTCTTGCTAGTAATTAATTTCCAGGATACATTGTACGAATTCAATAAATTCAATTGTTGAAAATCTCTCTCATTTTGGTTGTTGCAGTCGTTGACTTTGTTGTATTTTGATATCAATTCTCGTGATTGAGTGTGGATGGTGATTTTTCGACCTATTAATAGATATCCATTTTTCTTTAATATTTTAATAAGGCAGAGTAATTGCTTATTTGGATAATCATACCTCTGCTCTGTTGGATTCAAAATACAGCTGTAAAAGGCGAATGGGAAATTTCCGCGTCGTCGGCCATGAAGGCTCCCGCTGCTGCGGCAGTAGTCGTGTGTACGATTATTTTTATGTCGCTTGTTGGGCACGTATATGCAAACGTACACGCGTGTTTTATGGAATTTTCAACATCTGAGAAGGTCTTTTCCGCGCGTGTGTTCCACTGAACACATCTACGGGAGTAAAGTTTCCCCCACTAAAAGGAGGTTAAGGGAGACATGATTTCTGAAAGGCACGGCAGAGATGAGCGATAGAAGCTCACCCTCCCAATGAAGGCACGGAGTTCTCTGATAGTTTTTGGCTTTTCGCAGTCAATTATACCTTATACTTTAGCGGGGTTTGGTCTCATCCCATCTTTATTTATAACAAAGCGCAGATAATCCAATTCTCCCACACCTATTTTGCATTTTTCTGGGTTCACGCTAATGTATAAGTACTGTAATCTTTGTAGTAAACTTTTTCCACCAGTATTTTGTGTTTTTTTTTGTCTCTGATATATAATAATATATCATTCATATATGCATGACAATGTTCTATGTCGAGCAGCAAAATATTTACTAATCTTTGGAAAATAAAAGGTGAATTGATGAATCCCATCGGAAGGCACGTGTATGTAAAGGTACCTGGATTGCTCGTTATAGTAAAGTATTTTTGGCTGTTAGGGTGTAAGAGGATGGTATAGAAGGCTTGTGTAAAGTCGATTTTGCTGCAGTATTTACATCCATTCAACGCAAATAAGGCGTCTTGAATGTTAGGGAGTCTAAACACGTCTGGTTCTGCTCTTTTATTTACTTCCCTGAAATCTGAAATCAATCTGACTTTGTTATTAGCGGAAATACCCAATTCGAATTTGTTCTTTTTAACACCCCTGTTGCTACCAGCTGATTGAGCTCTGCTCTTGTTTGGGAGTATAGTTTGTGGAAGATACGTCTGGGTTTCATACGAATGGCCTCCCATTTTATGTTAGCCTCGTAAGGATAAGTGTTTGCCAGCTCTTCTAAAATTCTCTCAGGGATGATAGGGTTTTCTTTGTTTACCGCTTATTTTTCCTTTTTATTTCACAAAATTTCCGCCCATCGGTCTATCTGTTTTGCTTTTATATAGTTATTTTCCGTTACATAGGAAGAGTTCTTTTTATTTATAAATTGCATCATTGGATAACAGAGGGCTAGTAGGTAGGAGGGGATTATTGATAGGAAGGTTTTTTGAGGGAGACAGAGTGTCTCGGGATACCCCATGCTCATCCAGTTGTTTTAAATTTATATATCATTAGTTAAATTAACAGTATTATTTGTTACTGGGTCTATTAAGATATCATGCTTAAAATCTATTCCCAAATTATATTTTTTTCAAAAACGGAAGGCCCGAGATATTTATTTTTAAATTTGCATCATAAAATATATCTATAAATTTTCGCTTTAGACCAATATCTAACTCTCTAGAGTTTTAATATCATAAATGTCAATTTTTGTACTATTTGCTGCCAAAATATAACCCATGGGAGATTTTCGCCTTTCAATTGCATTTGCAACTGCAACATTGATCTCGCCTCCGGTGTAAATCATATAGGCCTGTTTATTTATGTTATCAAAGGCCTTATATATCTTCAGGTCAAAAGCATCGCAAGGTTCATTACCTCCCTCTGCCTCGTCAAATTTATAGTAGGTGCGCAAGCGCGCATCCCATTTTCTGAACTTTGAAATGCCGAGGTAGGTAATTCGGTTGCAATGTTTTCTGTACCCTCCACTATTGTTTTTCTGGTAACATGAAAATTACTTAATATTTCCCTATCAAAAAATGCATACCCCGCATGCATAGAGGTATTTTTTACCACATTGTCGGCAATGTTCTTAAAATCATTATTGGCCAGTTTGGCTTCATCAATATTCTTATTTGCAACATTAAAATTTAATCATTATTTGTTAACATTATTATTGTCCATATGAGATTCATTATTATTTTGTATAAGGTCTACATTTGCATTAATAATAGACAAATTTTCATTACCAGCATCGCTATTTAAGTTTTTATTATTATTATTATTATTATTATTATTATTATTATTATTATTATTATTATTATTATTATTATTATTATTATTATTATTATTATTATTATTATTATTATTATTATTATTAAACACTTCAATTTTAGGATTAAATGAATTCTTTTTATTCTTTAACATATTTACCCGACCGCCTATTTGTTGAAAGTTAAGCGGTCTCTTCAGGAGTTTCCCGCCTGTGCGTGTGAGGTAGGTTGAGCGGCACTCCCTTCCCCCTGGTTGGGGTATAGCAAACTATACATGGGGCAGTTTGCTGATTCACATGTGTACTCCCGATGTAAGTCATCTGAGTTAGTAGCATAAATTTGTTGTAGGCCCGCTCACAGCTGCGTTTGCAAACCTACGTTGCCTCCCTGTGCCTCTTCCTCTCCGTAAGTGGCGTTCATTAGTTGAAGGTCGTTGTTCTCGGACAATCTGGCATATTGTGCCTGCCACCTCCTTAACGAATTTCATGAGCTCTGTTAGCTTTTTCTCTGAGCGGTTAGGCTAAGTTCAATTTTTTCTCTTTGCTTGTGCGGGAAAGATCAATGTTTCGCGTTGACTCAGTTTGAATAGTTTTTCTTCTCCTCTTCTCATCTCTGTTCTCTTCTCTCTTAAGCATCCTCCCTTGGGAGGGGGGGGCGAAGGTTGCGATCCTTTGTAACAAAGTTTTTGAAACAATCACAGCGCTTCGTACATCTGTGTATATTATTATCCTCATCAAGCGTATACAGGCTCATCTAAACTGAAGTGGGTAATTCGGCCATAAAGAGTTCTTGAGCAAATTTTGGATTGTTTTCGACAAGCAAGTTGAAATTCTTGTGACCCAAGAAGTCTTCACTCTGTTTATGTACTGACTTGGAAGTTCGGTTCTTTCCATCCCCTTTTTAAACACATCTCGGACTCTCTGCCTAAGCGCTGGCATGTAGGTCTCCTTTATATTGTCCAATAATAATTGATACGAGCTCGATTGCAAGGGAAATTTTATTGAAGAGACAAGGGTATTCGGCAAGATTGAAGCTAATAAGCGCACTCTCTCATTTCCATCATCAATGCCGTTTAATTTGAAGACGGCGTTTATAGCTCTCAACCACGAAACCACTCCGAACGCATCGAAGGGGAGAGTTGGCTTGGTGTGAGTGTGCTATATGGCTTTCGCTGCGACATGTTTCCTCGTTGGTGCTTGGCTTGAGTCGCTGAGTTAGAAGTATTTGACTTTGGGGAGTCAAATTGCTCTCCTTCCGAACATGAGGAGTGAAAGTCTCCTTTGGTGATGGAGAGGGATATTTGATGCTCCCCTCGCTTTTGGGGAGGTTTTCTTGGCTCATGTTTTCAGGCGAGGATAGAGCTTTCTTGTTCCTGCCATTTCTTTATGTAGAACAAAGGGCGTTTGTTTTTGGCGGGCAAGGATTTAGGGTTAAAGTTTGATTTTTTTTTTTTAATTTTGACTCTTGCTTGCTTAGTTGTGCCGGTTCTACTGTAACGCCTTTTTTCTATTTAAGAGCTATTGTTTTTATTTTAATTTTTATTTCATAAAGTTTATTATTTTCACGTTTTGCAGTAGAAATGTTTTCGACACACCTTTAGAGACACTTTCTTTTCTTTATTTATATTTATTGTCACAATCACTTAAGTTTCGCACAGTTAATTACCACCATTAATTTTAATCACTTTTATAACTGATCACACTGTTTATTAATAGCGCTAATTAGGCCCTTCAGAAAGTTTTTTTCCTATTTTTAGGAATTCACTAATGAGTCACACGGGGTACACCAAAATAAGTCTGGGGCTGAGATACTCAAGCCCTTAATGATTAATGAGAGTGATTAATAAAAGGTGGGGCGTTTTAGTTCTTTATTAAACAATGAAATATTAAATATTGGGCAATAATTGAAATGTCATGTGCCAATCGGGCAATATAAATGGAATAATTTGAATAATGTAATAATGTCTTAAATTACACAAAGTATTTTATAAAACCCGGCACAAATACAATCGGTGGATTTCTCTTCACGAAGCCTCAGAACGGAGTCCCGATCATGGGCAGTTGCCTGTCCCCTGAGGGCTCTCATGATCGTTACATTCAAATCTTGCACCGCTCTCCTTGGTGCCTTCAACAGTTTTTATACAAGGCTCTTAGTAACAAGCTATATTGTTATACACAACTGTCTTTTACAAAAGTACACATGGGAGGTATTTATGTCCGCCTCCCTCACATAGGTGCACAGGATCTTTAGGCACTCATGCTGGTGCTTACATGCTAATGTACCGAATGAACTCTAAGATATTACAACAGAATTTGGTGATTCCTGGAGTCTCAAAGAGATGGTAAATATTATATATATAATATATATATATATATATATATATATATATATATATATATATAAATTATATATATATAAAAACATATATATATATATATATATATATATATATATATATATATATATATATATATATATATATATATATATATATATATATATATATATATATATATATATATATATATATATATTACTGAGTAAGGGAGATATTGGAAACACTGTCTACTATATAAATTAACCTTTCACACTCGCCGTTAAATTCATGTACATTTCTCTACTAAATTACGGATTTATTCTATTTCTTTTTTATCAATTATAAATCCAATCTTATTTTTAAATGTACAAAAACCGGCATAAAGACTCGCCAAAATCCTAAATTACAAATCGAACTAGAAACAAAATATTTTCACATATAAGACATAAAAGATGATATAAAATGATACAATAACAAAAATTAAATTATATAGTAATATATGTTACAAAGATAAAAACCACGATAAAGCATCTAATACAGGGCATCCTTTTGATCAATAAAAAGTGTTCATCCTACAGCTATATTTTCTTTTAACTTGGTTAAAGGAAACAAAACATTTTGTAATATGCTATTCGAAACACTATTGCTTTAAACTATTATAAACAATATAAGCAATAAAAGCACTATATGTATTGTGGGTGCAACATATCACTTTCGCCCCTAAAAGTGGAGCGTATTTTTACACTAAATTAATTTTTAAACACAAATATATATTTTTTAAAATACACTACTGGTCCTGTTGCTTAGTAGATGAGCTGGTCTTCATGAAAAGCGAATTATCATCCGCTTGAGGAACCATCTGTGAGGACGAATTCCCAGCCGGGAAAGGAATCATCTGTGAAGGTGATTTACCAACCGGGTGTTCAAACCCGTCCGAAAGATATAAAACTTGATGTTGATTTCTCTGGTGCGAAATTGAAGAAAGTACGGATCACCAAGAGGAATACAGCGTGAATGAATATAATACAGTGACAGTGGTATGAGATCCTCCATTATAATAGACATGTCACTATAATGAAATTTATTCCTCTCCACTCTTACAAGAAAACCAATATACATATAGTAGCAGTGGTATGTGTTTTGCCATTGTATTGTACGTACTACTAAGTATATACTGATGGTGATTCACTTCTTCAGGCTATCCATCCATATACAGTAGCAGTGGTATAAGGTGCCAATTGGTTGAGTCGTAATACCATACATGTGTGAATCTTTCCTCTATTTGAACCAGAGCTGAAGAGACAAGATGGAAGTTCATTTGAAGATATAATCAGTGTATCCTTCCGTAGAGAGAGTAGTTGGTTATCCCAGTGTCGATGGAACCAGTTACTTTAAACTGAGGTTGACAAACCTGCCTATTAACTGAGTGCCTAATGTTCCTGTCTCCACCGATTTCTGTGTTACCTAAAGTTTCTTCGTTATTTAACATCTTGAAATTCGTACAAGGTACAAGTGTCGACGGAAATAGCCATGTTAAACTGGATCCTGGAGGCCTGGGATTAACGGTATGACTTGTTCCCCTCTTCACTAGTCTGCATGCTGCTTGAATTTTTCTTCTTCTTTTGCTAGGAACTGCTGCGATTTGTTGTCTTTTTCCTTTCCCAAGGAGACCAGGTTTGTAGGAGAAGTAGTTCATATGCATCCTTTTCTTGAATCCTCCTTTTTCTGTGATGAACTTCTTCTATTAGACATTTTCGAAGACATCTTCTTGAAAGGTTGTTCTCCTTGAGAAGGCATCTTCTTGGAGAGCGGTCTTCGAGTCCTGAGAGAGTGGACTTCTGCTTGAAAAAAGGTGGTGTTCAACTTCCGGGGTCACCAGTATAAAGCGAGAGGAGCTGGTGTGCTGGTAGTTATCGCTCCTCTACTTTATGGTAGTAGTTGATTTACTCTTGAAGACTCTCTCTCTCTTGTAGCAGGATATTAAACCTTCTTTTTGATTTGAATTTTTACTGAATAATTTATTGAAAACACTGTCTACTATATTTAACAACCTTGCACACATTCCGTTAAATTCATTACTTTTAAACACTTATTAACTTTCCTCGCTGACATGCGAGTTAAGAATTTATGAAACCTCAATCTTATTTTAAATGAAAAAAAAAAAACCGGCAAAAAGACGCGCCAAAATCTTAAATTACAAATCGAGCTAGAAACAAGATATTTTCACATATAAAATATATAAATATATATATTACAGATGAAAACAAAATTAAAATTATTTAGTAATTATATATTACAATGATACAAACAGGAAGATAAAGCATCTTAAACATAGGCATCCCCTTTCTGATCAATGAAAAGTGTCATCCTACAACTAATTATTTCCTTTTTAACTTGTTAAAGCAAAACGTAAAACTTTTTATAGTATACTTCCAAAAAACTATTTCTTTAAACAATTATAAAAAATATAAACAAAAAAAGCAATGATAATATATATATATATATATATATATATATATATATATATATATATATATATATATATATATATATATATATATATATATATATATATATATATATATATATATATTATATATATATATATATATATATATATATAAAATATAGAAAAAAAATATATATATATAATACATATATATTATATATATATATATAATATAAGTAATAGATAAAATAACTAACATATATATATATATATATATAAATATATATATATATATATAAATATATATAATATAATTATATATATATATATATATACATATATATATATAATCATATAATTATATATATATATATATATATATATAATATATATATATATATATATATATAATATTATATATTATATATATATATATATATAATTATATATATATATATATATATATTTATGATATAAGTAGTTACAGAGAATAATATTGAGGGGAACAGAATCCTGGAAATCCTGGGAATCCTGGAAGGATTCCAGGAACCTGGAAACTGGAAAGTGGGATTCCTGGAAACTGGAAAATGGATTCCTGGAAACTGGAAACTGAAAAAAGAAAAAAAAATGTAGACTTAAACGAAAATATTAGAAAAATAAAATTAAAAAGTAAAAAAAATAAATAAAAAAAATAAAAAAAAAAAAAAAAAAATAAAATAAAAATAAAAAAATAAATAATAATAAATAATAATAATTTATAAATAAATAAATAGTAAATAGTTTGCGCGATGGTATCTCTATTTTCGGTTGTCTGTTTGTGTCGACTCCGTCTGCCTGGAATCGAGGTTCGGACGAATGCACCCCTTCGGAGAAGGGGTGCGGGTTCCTTCCAGATAGGAAATTTTTGGAGGAGAGTGAAATTTTAGTAAAGAGAGGGAAGATGGAAGGGAGAAGGAGGAATTAGAGTGAGTTCGTAGGAAAAAGGAGGAAGGAGGAAGAAGGACAAAGGGGGGAAAATGAGGCAAGGAGAAGAATGGTTTTTGGAACCCCGGAGGAGGGTCCCAACCCTGAAATAAAAGAAGTAGAAATGCACGGAGTGCATAAGAGAAGATGGGAAGGATGGAAAAAGGAGACTGAGAAGGAGACAAGAGTTGGTACAGGCACCGGTGCTGGAGCCGGTGTGGTGCTGAGGTTTAGTAAACCATTCGTTTAGCCTCAGACTAACATTTCTATTTTCAAATCTTTTCTTTTATAAACGTTAACTAAAAATATTATTGTTTTTGTTATTTTTATTTTATAAGTTCATTTTACATTTATTCTTTCTGTTTTTAATTTTTGTTTTCAATTTAAATTTTTTAATTATTTTTAAAATTTTATTGTTTAAAACATTTTTGTTTTTAACTAAAAAATTTAATTCTTTTTATGTTTATAACTTAAAAATTTGCATTTTCATTACCCTAAAGCAGTAAATCAGTAAATCATAAAAATCAAACCACCACCACCCTCCCTCCCACCACCCGTGATCTTATTTGACTATGATTAATTGATCTATTGATTCAAGTCATCATATTTGTATAAAAAAACAAATTTTTTATTTTTTTTAATGTTTATAACATAGTAAAATGTAATAGTTTACATACCCTAAAGCAGCAAATTAGTAAATCAGTAAATCAAACCTTGCCCTCAGGCGTTACCTCCTACCCATCGCATGAAATCTATTATTGAATTTTGAATGTGATCCAACTTGTAATCGCCTGAATTTTTATTAAAATTGTTATGTTTTAAATACCCTAAAGCAGTAAATCAGTAATCAGTAAAGCAGTAAATCTAATAAAAAGCAGTAAATCAGTACATAGCAGTAAATGCAGTAAATCATAATCAAACTGCCCTCCAGTCCACCCTCCTACACCATTTCGTTGATCCTATTTGATCTAATTGATCTATTGATCTATTGATTCATGTCATATTTTTTATTAAAATTGTTATGTTTTACATACCCTAAATCAGTAAATCAGTAAATCAGTAAATCAGTAAATCAGTAAATCAAACTGCCCTCCAGTCACCCTCCTACCCATTCGTGATCTATTGATCTATTGATTCAAGTCATATTTTTTATTAAAATTGTTATGTTTTACTTACCTAAAGCAGTAAATTCAAGTTTTAATCAAAAACTGCCCTCCAGTGCACCCTCCATACCTTCCATGATCCTAAAATTGGATCTATTTGTTCAAGTCATTTTTGTATAACATAACACAAAAACTTTTATTTATTTTTGTTTTGTTTTCTTTAAACATTTTGTTTTTACTAAAAAATTATTCTTTTTATGTTTATAACTTAAAAAAATTTGCATTTTTACATACCCTAAAGCAGTAAATCAGTAAATGCAGTTAATCAAACCACCCACCTCCGCAGTCCTACCCAATTCATGATCTATTGATCTATTTGATTCAAGTCTATTGACCTATTGATTCATGTCATATTATAAGTATCTTTTTGTATAAACTAACATATAATAGATTCTTTGCTGTAGCTTGTTTGTTGTTTGAAATTGTCGCGTTTGTTGTTGCAATTGTTGATGTTAGTTGATGTTTGTGTTGTTGAAATGTTACGTTGTTGTTAGTTGTTGTTGTTGCGTTGTTGTTGCTGTGTGTTGTTGTTGTTGTTAAAATGTTTTAAATATATCAAACGTGTCAAATTAAATAAAAATATACAACACTTTTTCAAAACATATATCTAAAATATTAATGTTAATTTTTAAATTAGATTGAAATATTGAAAACTAAACAAAAAATTATATCTTCAACTAGCCTAACTGAAATACAGCATTCATTAACAAGGTAACTAAAAATAGAAGTTTCAACTTACCAGCAATCTTTACTAATAGCAGCAATCCGATAAAATATTGATATTATTATTATTAATTATTATTATATTATTATTATTATATTATTATTATTATTATTATTATTATTATTATTATTATTATTATTATTATTATTAATTATTATAAATTTTATTATTATTTATTATTATTCCACATAAGATCTCACAACATCCAATAACGCGTGGCGGTCACTGTAGCCTGCAGGTTCCCCAACTAAAACATTGGCTGGTAATGTGCTCTGCTACTTGACACCTAAACAATTACGAATTTTTGTATCGACTGCAAGGGTAACCAATCAGATGAACTGGTTATTTGCTCAATGCCATCACGGATCAGCCAATGAAATTCGAGGAATTACTCATTTGTTCCCAATAACTTTTGACACATGAGAAGGGTAAAGAGATTTATTACTTTGTTCCCCTTTTGTCCTTACTTAACATCTGTTTTATCTTAAACAGTAGTTTTATTATTATTATTTTTTCCTTACTTAATTTCTTTTTCGTATCTTTAAAACATTAACTTCGGAATAATTATTTTTCTTGTTATTTTTACTATTATTATTATTATTAATTTTATTAATATTATTATTATTATTAATTAATTAATGATTATTATTATTATTATTATATTATATCAGACTATTATATATGTATATGAACATAACAAACCTAACATACCACACACACACACACCACACACACAATATTTATAGACACTTTACTTAATACATTAACCATGCAATCTCGTCTAACTTTACTGATCACTATGACTGTTATTTCAATGATTCAAAGCAGATGTGTACATTTTTACTAAACGTCCTCAGGCATACTCTTTTATATTTTTTTTCAAAATATTTATATAAACATTCGTTTTGTTATCGAATCCTCTTCACGTTTCATAATTATTCTTTATATTTATATTTAATTAAATTTTAGTTATTTATTTATTTATTTTAGTTTTATTTATTTTATTTTTATTTATTTAAAATAATCTATATTATATTTTTTAAAAACTTTTTATTTATTTTTGCTTAATTTGTTTAAAACATTTTGGTTTTTAAACTCAAATTTCTTTCATTTTATGTTTATTACTTAAAAAAATTTGCATTTTTTACATACCCTAAAGCAGTAATCATAAATCAAAACCAACTCCCACCCCACCTCCTACCCTCCATGATCCTATTGATTCTATTGATCTAGTGATTCAAGTAATATTTTTATTAAAATTTATGTTTTTTACATACCCTAAAACAGTAATTCAGTTAATCAACCCCCACCCCATCTTCCACCATCAGTAATATATTATATATTATAATATACATATATATATATATTACTATATATATATATATAATATATATTCTAAATATATATATAATAATATAAATATATATATATATATAGAATAGTTTGGTCTTAAGCTTTAGGTATTTCCCTTATCGATTAATTCGCCTAACCGAAAAAAAAACTAAACTGACTTGTTATTCGAACTACCCCTGACTATTTCAGCCATTAAGTACCTCGTATTGAGAGACAGTAGACAAGGATGTAAGAATTATATATATATATATATATATATATATATATATATATTATATTATATATAGTATATATATATATAGTATAATAGTATATATTATTATATATATATAATATATATATAATTCTTCCATCCTTGGTCTACTGTCCTCTCATACGAGGTCGTAATGGCTGTAAATAGTCGGGTAGTTTCCCAATAATAAGTCAGTTTATTTTTTTTTCGGTAACCGAATTAAATGTCGATAAGGAACTACCTAAAGCTTTAAGACCAACTATTCGTATATATATATATATATATATATATATATATATATATTATAATATATATATATATATATATATATATATATATATATACTTGATGGGTAGGAGGATGGGGTGGGTGGTTTGATTAACTGATTACTGTTCTGGGTAAATGTAAAACATAGCAATTTAATAAAAATATTACTTGAATCAATAGATCATAGATCAATGGAGGGTAGGAGGGTGGGGTGGGTGGTTTGGATTTACTGATTTAACTGATTTACTGCTTTAGGGGTATGTAAAGTACCAGGGTAGTTAGGTTTAGAAGGATAGGGCGGGAAGACGTTTCATTTAAAAACGATATGTTTTTAAAGCTAATAAGCAAAAATTGATTGTTTATGAAAAGTATAAAGATTATCTTTAACTAACTAAAAATAAAAATACATAAAACTAAAATAAATAAATAATAATAACTTTTACAAAATAAAATATAAGAATCATAGAAAACGTAAAAGAAAATCATAACAAAACGAATGTTTAATATTATAATATTGTGAAAAAAATATAAATGTCTTCCAACAACGACGTTTAGAAAATGTTACACATCTGCTTGACATTCATTGAATATAACAGTCATGTGATCAGTAAGTTGTACGATGAATTGCATGGTTAATGTTATTAGTAAAGTGGTCTATAAATTTATTGGGTGGTGTGTGTTGTGAGTGGTGTGTGTGTGTGTGTGTGTGTGTGTGTGTGTGTGGTTATGTTAGGTTTTTATCTTCCTTAATTAAATACGTCTATAGAATAATAATCATAATAATAATAATAATATAATAATAATAATAATAATAATAATAATATTAATAATAATAATATATAATATATATAATTATTATA